>CAWWDY010001941.1:0-51152 GCA_963942605.1 Poecilus cupreus
TTTTAAGTATGCAAACTGTCATATTCATGAATATGTCGTGTGTAATGGCTTCTGTTTGCAAAATCAAGATAAATAGCTGTTTCCAGCTTGCAAAAGCAAACAAAATGCTGTTTTCATGTATTTAAACTGTCATATTTATGTATATGTCGTGTGTAATGGCTTATGTTTGCAAAATCAAGATAAAATAGCTGTTTTCAGCTTGCAAAAAAATACAAAATGCTGTTTTCAAGTATTTAAACTGTCATATTCATGTTTCTGTCGTGTATAATGGCTAATGTTGGTGAAATCAAGGTAAAATTGATGTTTTAAGCATGCAAAAGCATACAAAACACCGTTTATAAGTATACAAACTGTTATATTAATGTATATGTCGTGTGTAATGGCTTATGTTTGCAAAATCAAGAAAAAATAGCTGTTTTCAGCTTGAAAAAACATGCAAAATGCTGTTTTCAAGTATTTAAACTGTCATATTCATGTTTCTGTCGTGTATAATGGCTATTGTTGGTGAAATCAAGATAAAATTGCTGTTTTAATCATGCAAAAGTATACAAAACACCGTTTTTAAGTATACAAACTGTCATATTCATGTATATGTCGTGCGTAATGGCTTATGTTTGCAAAATCAAGATAAAATAGCTGTTTTTAGCTTGAAAAACATACAAAATGCTGTTTTCAAGTATTTAAACTGTCATATTCATGTTTCTGTCGTGTATAATGGCTAATGTTTGTGATATTAAGATAAAATTGCTGTTTTAAGCATGCAAAAGCATACAAAACACCGTTTTTAAGTATACAAACTGTCATATTCATGTATATGTCGTGTGTAATGGCTTATGTTTGCAAAATCAAGATAAAATAGCTGTTTTCAGCTTGAGAAAACATGCAAAATGCTGTTTTCAAGTATTTAAACTGTCATATTCATGTTTCTGTCGTGTATAATGGCTAATGTTGGTGATATTAAGATAAAATTGATGTTTTAAGCATGCAAAAGCATACAAAACACCGTTTTTAAGTATACAAACTGTCATATTCATGTATATGTCGTGTGTAATGGCTTATGTTTGCAAAATCAAGATAAAATAGCTGTTTTCAGTTTGCAAAAAAATACAAAATGCTGTTTTCAAGTATTTAAACTGTCATATTCATGTTTCTGTCGTGTATAATGGCTAATGTTGGTGAAATCAAGATAAAATGGCTGTTTTAAGCATGCAAAAGCATACAAAACACCGTTTTTAAGTATACAAACTGTCATATTCATGTATATGTCGTGTGTAATGGCTTATGTTTGCAAAATCAAGATAAAATAGCTGTTTTCAGCTTGCAAAAACATACAAAATGCTATTTTCAAGTATTTAAACTCTCATATTCATGTTTGTGTCGTGTATAATGGCTAATGTTGGTGAAATCAAGATAAAATTGCTGTTTTAAGCATGCAAAAGCATACAAAACCCCGTTTTTAAGTATGCAAACTGTCATATTCATGAATATGTCGTGTGTAATGGCTTATGTTTGCAAAATCAAGATAAATAGCTGTTTCCAGCTTGCAAAAGCAAACAAAATGCTGTTTTCATGTATTTAAACTGTCATATTTATGTATATGTCGTGTGTAATGGCTTATGTTTGCAAAATCAAGATAAAATAGCTGTTTTCAGCTTGCAAAAAAATACAAAATGCTGTTTTCAAGTATGTAAACTGTCATATTCATGTTTCTGTCGTGTATAATGGCTAATGTTGGTGAAATCAAGGTAAAATTGATGTTTTAAGCATGCAAAAGCATACAAAACACCGTTTTTAAGTATACAAACTGTTATATTAATGTATATGTCGTGTGTAATGGCTTATGTTTGCAAAATCAAGAAAAAATAGCTGTTTTCAGCTTGAAAAAACATGCAAAATGCTGTTTTCAAGTATATAAACTGTCATATTCATGTTTCTGTCGTGTATAATGGCTAATGTTGTTGAAATCAAGATAAAATTGCTGTTTTAAACATGCAAAAGCATACAAAACACCATTTTTAAGTATACAAACTGTCATATTCATGTATATGTCGTGCGTAATGGCTTATGTTTGCAAAATCAAGATAAAATAGCTGTTTTTAGCTTGCAAAAACATACAAAATGCTGTTTTCAAGTATTTAAACTGTCATATTCATGTTTCTGTCGTGTATAATGGCTAATGTTGGTGATATTAAGATAAAATTGCTGTTTTAAGCATGCAAAAGCATACAAAACACCGTTTTTAAGTATACAAACTGTCATTTTCATGTATATGTCGTGTGTAATGGCTTATGTTTGCAAAATCAAGATAAAATAGCTGTTTTCAGCTTGCAAAAACATACAAAATGCTGTTTTCAAGTATTTAAACTCTCATATTCATGTTTCTGTCGTGTATAATGGCTAATGTTGGTGAAATCAAGATAAAATTGCTGTTTTAAGCATGCAAAAGCATACAAAACCCCGTTTTTAAGAATGCAAACTGTCATATTCATGAATATGTCGTGTGTAATTGCTTATGTTTGCAAAATCAAGATAAATAGCTGTTTCCAGCTTGCAAAAGCAAACAAAATGCTGTTTTCATGTATTTAAACTGTCATATTTATGTATATGTCGTATGTAATGGCTTATGTTTGCAAAATCAAGATAAAATAGCTGTTTTCAGCTTGCAAAAAAAATACAAAATGCTGTTTTCAAGTATTTAAACTGTCATATTCATGTTTATGTCGTGTATAATGGCTAATGTTGGTGAAATCAAGATAAAATTGCTGTTTTAAGCATGCAAAAGCATACAAAACCCCGTTTTTAAGTATGCAAACTGTCATATTCATGTATATGTCGTGTGTAATGGCTTATGTTTGCAAAATCAAGATAAAATAGCTGTTTTCAGCTTGCAAAAAAACACAAAATGCTGTTTTCAAGTATTTAAACTGTCATATTCATGTTTCTGTCGTGTATAATGGCTAATGTTGGTGAAATCAAGGTAAAATTGATGTTTTAAGCATGCAAAAGCATACAAAACACCGTTTTTAAGTATACAAACTGTTATATTAATGTATATGTCGTGTGTAATGGCTTATGTTTGCAAAATCAAGAAAAAATAGCTGTTTTCAGCTTGAAAAAACATGCAAAATGCTGCTTTCAAGTATTTAAACTGTCATATTCATGTTTCTGTCGTGTATAATGGCTAATGTTGGTGAAATCAAGATAAAATGGCTGTTTTAAGCATGCAAAAGCATACAAAATACCGTTTTTAAGTATGCAAACTGTCATATTCATGAATATGTCGTGTGTAATGGCTTATGTTTGCAAAATCAAGATAAATAGCTGTTTTCAGCTTGCAAAAGCAAACAAAATGCTGTTTTCATGTATTTAAACTGTCATATTTATGTATATGTCGTGTGTAATGGCTTATGTTTGCAAAATCAAGATAAAATAGCTGTTTTCAGCTTGCAAAAAAATACAAAATGCTGTTTTCAAGTATTTAAACTGTCATATTCATGTTTCTGTCGTGTATAATGGCTAATGTTGGTGAAATCAAGGTAAAATTGATGTTTTAAGCATGCAAAAGCATACAAAACACCGTTTTTAAGTATACAAACTGTTATATTAATGTATATGTCGTGTGTAATGGCTTATGTTTGCAAAATCAAGAAAAAATAGCTGTTTTCAGCTTGAAAAAACATGCAAAATGCTGTTTTCAAGTATATAAACTGTCATATTCATGTTTCTGTCGTGTATAATGGCTAATGTTGGTGAAATCAAGATAAAATTGCTGTTTTAAACATGCAAAAGCATACAAAACACAATTTTTAAGTATACAAACTGTCATATTCATGTATATGTCGTGCGTAATGGCTTATGTTTGCAAAATCAAGATAAAATAGCTGTTTTTAGCTTGCAAAAACATGCAAAATGCTGTTTTCAAGTATTTAAACTGTCATATTCATGTTTCTGTCGTGTATAATGGCTAATGTTGGTGAAATCAAGATAAAATTGCTGTTTTAAGCATGCAAAAGCATACAAAACACCGTTTTTAAGTATACAAACTGTCATATTCATGTATATGTCGTGTGTAATGGCTTATGTTTGCAAAATCAAGATAAATAGCTGTTTCCACCTTGCAAAAGCAAACAAAATGCTGTTTTCATGTATTTAAACTGTCATATTTATGTATATGTCGTATGTAATGGCTTATGTTTGCAAAATCAAGATAAAATAGCTGTTTTCAGCTGGCAAAAAAAATACAAAATGCTGTTTTCAAGTATTTAAACTGTCATATTCATGTTTATGTCGTGTATAATGGCTAATGTTGGTGAAATCAAGATAAAATTGCTGTTTTAAGCATGCAAAAGCATACAAAACCCCGTTTTTAAGTATGCAAACTGTCATATTCATGTATATGTCGTGTGTAATGGCTTATGTTTGCAAAATCAAGATTAAATAGCTGTTTTCAGCTGGCAAAAACATACAAAATGCTGTTTTCAAGTATTTAAACTCTCATATTCATATTTCTGTCGTGTATAATGGCTAATGTTGATGAAATCAAGATAAAATGGCTGTTTTAAGCATGTAAAAGCATACAAAACACCGTTTTTAAGTATACAAACTGTCATATTCATGTATATGTCGTGTGTAATGGCTTATGTTTGCAAAATCAATATAAAATAGCTGTTTTTACCTTGCAAAAACATACAAAATGCTGTTTTCAAGTATTTAAACTGTCATATTCATGTATATGTCGTGTGTAGTGTCTTATGTTTGCAAAATCAAGATAACTAGCTGTTTCCAGCTTGCAAAAGCATACAAAATGCTGTTTTCATGTATTTAAACTGTCATATTTATGTATATGTCGTGTGTAATGGCTTATGTTTGCAAAATCAAGATAAAATAGCTGTTTTCAGCTTGCAATAAAATACAAAATGCTGTTTACAAGTATTTAAACTGTCATATTCATGTTTCTGTCGTGTATAATGGCTAATGTTGGTGAAATCAAGGTAAAATTGATGTTTTAAGCATGCAAAAGCATACAAAACACCGTTTTTAAGTATACAAACTGTCATATTAATGTATATGTCGTGTATAATGGCTTATGTTTGCAAAATCAAGATAAAATAGCTGTTTTCAGCTTGAAAAAACATGCAAAATGCTGTTTTCAAGTATTTAAACTGTCATATTCATGTTCCTGTCGTGTATAATGGCTAATGTTGGTGAAATCAAGATAAAATTGCTGTTTTAAGCATGCAAAAGCATACAAAACCCCGTTTTTAAGTATGCAAACTGTCATATTCATGTATATGTCGTGTGTAATGGCTTATGTTTGCAAAATCAAGATAAAATAGCTGTTTTCAGCTTGCAAAAACATACAAAATGCTGTTTTCAAGTATTTAAACTCTCATATTCATATTTCTGTCGTGTATAATGGCTAATGTTGATGAAATCAAGATAAAATGGCTGTTTTAAGCATGCAAAAGCATACAAAACTCTGTTTTTAAGTATACAAACTGTCATATTCATGTATATGTCGTGTGTAATGGCTTATGTTTGCAAATTCAATATAAAATAGCTGTTTTTACCATGCAAAAACATACAAAATGCTGTTTTCAAGTATTTAAACTGTAAAATTCATGTATATGTCGTGTGTAGTGTCTTATGTTTGCAAAATCAAGATAAATAGCTGTTTCCAGCTTGCAAAAGCATACAAAATGCTGTTTTCATGTATTTAAACTGTCATATTTATGTATATGTCGTGTGTAATGGCTTATGTTTGCAAAATCAAGATAAAATAGCTGTTTTCAGCTTGCAAAAAAATACAAAATGCTGTTTTCAAGTATTTAAACTGTCATATTCATGTTTCTGTCGTGTATAATGGCTAATGTTGGTGAAATCAAGGTAAAATTAATGTTTTAAGCATGCAAAAGCATACAAAACACCGTTTTTAAGTATACAAACTGTCATATTCATGTATATGTCGTGTGTAATGGCTTATGTTTGCAAAATCAAGATAAAATAGCTGTTTTCAGCTTGCAAAAACATACAAAATGCTGTTTTCAAGTATTTAAACTCTCATATTCATGTTTCTGCCGTGCATAATGGCTAATGTTGGTGAAATCAAGATAAAATTGCTGTTTTAAGCATGCAAAAGCATACAAAACCCCGTTTTTAAGTATGCAAACTGTCATATTTATGAATATGTCGTGTGTAATGGCTTATGTTTGCAAAATCAAGATAAAATAGCTGTTTTTAGCTTGCAAAAACATACAAAATGCTGTTTTCAAGTATTTAAACTGTCATATTCATGTTTCTGTCGTGTATAATGGCTAATGTTGGTGATATTAAGATAAAATTGCTGTTTTAAGCATGCAAAAGCATACAAAACACCGTTTTTAAGTATACAAACTGTCATATTCATGTATTTGTCGTGTGTAATGGCTTATGTTTGCAAAATCAAGATAAAATAGCTGTTTTCAGCTTGCAAAAACATATAAAATGCTGTTTTCAAGTATTTAAACTCTCATATTCATGTTTCTGTCGTGTATAATGGCTAGTGTTGGTGAAATCAAGATAAAATTGCTGTTTTAAGCATGCAAAAGCATACAAAACCCCGTTTTTAAGAATGCAAACTGTCATATTCATGAATATGTCGTGTGTAATTGCTTATGTTTGCAAAATCAAGATAAATAGCTGTTTCCAGCTTGCAAAAGCAAACAAAATGCTGTTTTCATGTATTAAAACTGTCATATTTATGTATATGTCGTATGTAATGGCTTATGTTTGCAAAATCAAGATAAAATAGCTGTTTTCAGCTTGCAAAAAAATACAAAATGCTGTTTTCAAGTATTTAAACTGTCATATTCATGTTTATGTCGTGTATAATGGCTAATGTTGGTGAAATCAAGATAAAATTGCTGTTTTAAGCATGCAAAAGCATACAAATCCCCGTTTTTAAGTATGCAAACTGTCATATTCATGTATATGTCGTGTGTAATGGCTTATGTTTGCAAAATCAAGATAAAATAGCTGTTTTCAGCTTGCAAAAACATACAAAATGCTGTTTTCAAGTATTTAAACTCTCATATTCATATTTCTGTCGTGTATAATGGCTAATGTTGATGAAATCAAGATAAAATGGCTGTTTTAAGCATGCAAAAGCATACAAAACACCGTTTTTAAGTATACAAACTGTCATATTCATGTATATGTCGTGTGTAGTGTCTTATGTTTGCAAAATCAAGATAAATAGCTGTTTCCAGCTTGCAAAAGCATACAAAATGCTGTTTTCATGTATTTAAACTGTCATATTTATGTATATGTCGTGTGTAATGGCTTATGTTTGCAAAATCAAGATAAAATAGCTGTTTTCAGCTTGAAAAAACATGCAAAATGCTGTTTTCAAGTATTTAAACTGTCATATTCATGTTTCTGTCGTGTATAATGGCTAATGTTGGTGAAATCAAGGTAAAATTATTGTTTTAAGCATGCAAAAGCATACAAAACACCGTTTTTAAGTATACAAACTGTCATATTCATGTATATGTCGTGTGTAATGGCTTATGTTTGCAAAATCAAGATAAAATAGCTGTTTTCAGCTTGCAAAAACATACAAAATGCTGTTTTCAAGTATTTAAACTCTCATATTCATAATTCTGTCGTGTATAATGGCTAATGTTGATGAAATCAAGATAAAATGGCTGTTTTAAGCATGCAAAAGCATACAAAACACCGTTTTTAAGTATACAAACTGTCATATTCATGTATATGTCGTGTGTAATGGCTTATGTTTGCAAAATCAATATAAAATTGCTGTTTTCAGCTTGCAAAAAAATACAAAATGCTGTTTTCAAGTATTTAAACTGTCATATTCATGTTTCTGTCGTGTATAATGGCTAATGTTGGTGAAATCAAGGTAAAATTGATGTTTTAAGCATGCAAAAGCATACAAAACACCGTTTTTAAGTATACAAACTGTCATATTCATGTATATGTCGTGTGTAATGGCTTATGTTTGCAAAATCAAGATAAAATAGCTGTTTTCAGCTTGCAAAAACAAACAAAATGCTGTTTTCAAGTATTTAAACTCTCATATTCATGTTTCTGCCGTGCATAATGGCTAATGTTGGTGAAATCAAGATAAAATTGCTGTTTTAAGCATGCAAAAGCATACAAAACCCCGTTTTTAAGTATGCAAACTGTCATATTTATGAATATGTCGTGTGTAATGGCTTATGTTTGCAAAATCAAGATAAAATAGCTGTTTTTAGCTTGCAAAAACATACAAAATGCTGTTTTCAAGTATTTAAACTGTCATATTCATGTTTCTGTCGTGTATAATGGCTAATGTTGGTGATATTAAGATAAAATTGCTGTTTTAAGCATGCAAAAGCATACAAAACACCGTTTTTAAGTATACAAACTGTCATATTCATGTATTTGTCGTGTGTAATGGCTTATGTTTGCAAAATCAAGATAAAATAGCTGTTTTCAGCTTGCAAAAACATATAAAATGCTGTTTTCAAGTATTTAAACTCTCATATTCATGTTTCTGTCGTGTATAATGGCTAATGTTGGTGAAATCAAGATAAAATTGCTGTTTTAAGCATGCAAAAGCATACAAAACCCCGTTTTTAAGAATGCAAACTGTCATATTCATGAATATGTCGTGTGTAATTGCTTATGTTTGCAAAATCAAGATAAATAGCTGTTTCCAGCTTGCAAAAGCAAACAAAATGCTGTTTTCATGTATTTAAACTGTCATATTTATGTATATGTCGTATGTAATGGCTTATGTTTGCAAAATCAAGATAAAATAGCTGTTTTCAGCTTGCAAAAAAATACAAAATGCTGTTTTCAAGTATTTAAACTGTCATATTCATGTTTATGTCGTGTATAATGGCTAATGTTGGTGAAATCAAGATAAAATTGCTGTTTTAAGCATGCAAAAGCATACAAATCCCCGTTTTTAAGTATGCAAACTGTCATATTCATGTATATGTCGTGTGTAATGGCTTATGTTTGCAAAATCAAGATAAAATAGCTGTTTTCAGCTTGCAAAAACATACAAAATGCTGTTTTCAAGTATTTTAACTCTCATATTCATATTTCTGTCGTGTATAATGGCTAATGTTGATGAAATCAAGATAAAATGGCTGTTTTAAGCATGCAAAAGCATACAAAACACCGTTTTTAAGTATACAAACTGTCATATTCATGTATATGTCGTGTGTAATGGCTTATGTTTGCAAATTCAATATAAAATAGCTGTTTTTACCATGCAAAAACATACAAAATGCTGTTTTCTAGTATTTAAACTGTAAAATTCATGTATATGTCGTGTGTAGTGTCTTATGTTTGCAAAATCAAGATAAATAGCTGTTTCCAGCTTGCAAAAGCATACAAAATGCTGTTTTCATGTATTTAAACTGTCATATTTATGTATATGTCGTGTGTAATGGCTTATGTTTGCAAAATCAAGATAAAATAGCTGTTTTCAGCTTGCAAAAAAATACAAAATGCTGTTTTCAAGTATTTAAACTGTCATATTCATGTTTCTGTCGTGTATAATGGCTAATGTTTGTGAAATCAAGGTAAAATTAATGTTTTAAGCATGCAAAAGCATACAAAACACCGTTTTTAAGTATACAAACTGTCATATTCATGTATATGTCGTGTGTAATGGCTTATGTTTGCAAAATCAAGATAAAATAGCTGTTTTCAGCTTGAAAAAACATGCAAAATGCTGTTTTCAAGTATTTAAACTGTCATATTCATGTTTCTGTCGTGTATAATGGCTAATGTTGGTGAAATCAAGGTAAAATTGATGTTTTAAGCATGCAAAAGCATACAAAACACCGTTTTTAAGTATACTGCCACCTACCTTTGGTGTACAAAACAGAATGCCCAGCGCAGCAGTCGGAGAGGGTTACTGAATACGTACAATCGTGGTTCGTATACGAATAAATGAATCGGATATAATAATTAGGGCGCCACGTAATTTTAGATAAAATAAAAATTACGAAAAATGACGCTAGCTCAAAAAAGGGATGGGAAGCCAGGGATCTAGGGATAATTAATTTGGTGAGAGTCGGGTACTTAGCAACATAAAAAAGCCAGAATTGAGTTTAACTAATCAGAGTAATATTACGTAAAACTTCAAATTTCGAAAAAAACTCTACAATCTATTATTCTACTAGAAACGGAACAGTCAGAATTATTGTTACAATAATCGTTATATTAATCAAAGACAATTGTTAAATTTTCATAAACAATACCATGAAAAATCAATAATAATCATAAATATATATCTTAATATTAGCTTAGCAGGAGATCTCCCAAAATATGAACTAGAAATAACTATGATTTTATACAGAATCAAAAAATACAACTCTCAGACAAAAATAATAACAAATAGAGAGTAACGGCCAATACTTGTGTAGAACGGCCAAATTATTGTCCGCGCTGGCACCAACCATAGGCGGCGTAACGAAAATTTTAATAGAAAAATACAGTCAATATTGTCTTAAAATATCGCTTTAAATCGATACTAGGTGCAATAATTAACCCTCCAAAGGGTAAGCTAAATTCGCACGATAGTACTAACAAGGGTTGCGCAGCACTGTATCTAGTTATCACTGTGTAATTAAAACAGTACTTAGCTGTGCGATGTTGGAGTATCCCCGGCGGGTCGTGGATGTGCTGAGTAGGCGAAAGAAGAGCCCCAGTAGACAGGAAGATCCCCCAAGAGTTGTTGGGGTGGTGCCTTGGCTCCAGTGATGGCGACAACGAGCACCAAAAATCGGGCGATGGACGAAGAAAACGGTGAAAATCCGCCGAAGTGGCGATAAGTACGAAACCCCGTAATAGTTTGACTATGGGCGATAATTAGGGTCGTACAAAACTAAACTAGAGCGCCCTTAACTGAGTAAACTCACTCTCGCACACACAGTTCACTTTCCTTGAAATCCACTTGCCGAGTGGCCAAAAAACCCAAGTTTTGCGCTCGCAAGATTAAACATATATTAATTAAATTAATAACACGGCAACAGTTCTGACTGCTCGCGCTGTCTAGCGACAAACAATAATAATAAACTCTAAAACAGTAAACGATCTCTAAATAACCGACAAAAAAAAGATGTCGCAAAGGTAGTAGGAAAGGGTTAAGGTTAACGGGAAAAGTAAACCGTTACATCCCCCCTTTACGTATATAAAAAAACAAAAAAAAAACACTTTAAGCTCCATCTTTACTATCATAAGCAGGTTTGATATCTTTAATATGCCAAATGCCTTTGGATTTACCCTCTAATGAATGTAAATGATAGGTAACTCTAGAGGTTTTCTCCTTAACTTTAAATGGTCCGATAAACTTCGGAGCTAATTTAGCAGAAAAATGTTTTGACCCATCCGACAACACATGATTCTTTAACCACACCAGTTGTCCGACATCCAATGTCTCGTGTCTACGCCTTGAATTATAATAAATTTCATTCCGATCACGAGCCGTAGCTATCTTCTTTCGTACTTCACTAAATATTCGGTTAAGATTTTCTTCCTTAACGCGAGAGGGATCCGTTTCCTCTTTACTAATAAGATTTTCCATTTCTGCGTGATATTTACCGTACAAGATTAGTTCCCGGCCGTAATTTAAGTAATACGGGGTATAACCCGTTACCTCGCTTTTAGCAGTATTAAAAGCACATTCTATTTGCGAAATATTGGTATCCCAGACTCGGTGATCTTCTTTTAGGTAAGATTTTATCATGGTTTTAATCGTTTTATTTGCGCGCTCGGTTGGATTATTTTGAGGGTGGTAATTCGCGTTATAAGACAATTTGACGCCATATTTCGAAGCTAACTCTTTAAATTCTCGACTAACAAATTGTTTGCCGTTATCGCATATAATAATCTGAGGAGCGCCATGAACTAAGAATATTTTTTTCTCCATCGTTTCGCATAATTTGGACGCGGTAGCTTTTCTTATGGGAAACAGAACAGCAAACTTTGTAAAATAATCGTTAACAACTAAAAGATATTGGTTTCTACTACGAGAGCATGGGAATTCCATGAAATCGGCGCTCACCAGTTGCCAAGGGCGAGAGGCAATGGGTTTACCTCCCATAAATCCCGGTATACGTTTCTGTATAGGTTTCTGCATTTGGCAGACGGTACAAGCACGAACATACGATTTTATATCATGCTGCATTTTTGGCCAATAGTATAAAACCGCGGCACGATGAAAAGTCTTAAAATTTCCCAGATGTCCCGCAGTGGTGTCGTCATGACACTCGCGTAATACTTGGGCGCGATATTCTTTAGGTACTACTATTTTCCATTCGGGAGTAGTCGGGGAACGAACATATTTAAAGAGCCTATTATTTTCAATTTTCCAATAACGAAATTTAGCGGGTTGTTCTTCAATTTTTTGCATTAACTGCCGGTACCAAGGGTCAATTATGGGTTGCTCGATATTAATTAAATTTAATTCCGTGTGTAATGAACGAGATAACAGATCCGGTAATAAATTTTCTGAACCTTTCCTAAATTTTATGTCAAAATTAAATTGTTGAAGGCGGACGGCCCATCTAGCCAGTCGTCCCGTTGGATCTTTTAAATTATTGAGCCAAATAAGGGAATGGTGGTCCGTAATAACAGTAAACTTGGTTCCTTCCAAATAAGGTCTAAATTTTTCAACAGCCCAAATCACTCCTAAACATTCCCGTTCTGTAACACTGTAATTCCTCTCTTGTTTGGATAAAGACCGACTCGCGTAACAAATTATTTGCTCTCCCTCGTCGGTAATTTGGGTAAGGATCGCGCCTAAACCAGTGGCTGATGCATCCGTTTGTACGAAAAAAGGTAACTCGAAATTGGGGCATGATAAAATTGGAGCGGAAATTAATTTTTCCTTTATTGTGTTAAATGATTTTTCACACTGCGTCGTCCAAATAAATGGTTTATTTTTCTGAATTAAAGCACAAATGGGTGCAGATAAGGTAGAAAAGTCAGGTATAAATCTACGATACCACGAAACTGTGCCTAAAAATCTTCGCACCTCTGTAACAGATTTTGGGGTAGGGATATTTAAGATTGACTCAATTTTTTCTGGATCGACATGCAAGCCCGTGTTATTGACAACATAACCTAAATATTTTATTTCCGGTTTACAGAAGTGGCATTTATCTTTATTCAGGGTTAATCCGGCATCGAATATTTTAATAAATACTTTTTCTAGAATCTCTAGATGTTTTTCAAAACTCGGCGTGATTATTATTATATCGTCTAGATACACAAAGACGTACGGTTCAAATTCGTGGTTGAAAAGTCTATCCATCAGCCTTTGGAATGTTGCTGGAGAATTATGGAGGCCAAAAGGCATACGTTTAAAATGAAATAAGCCTCGTCCGGGAACTGTAAACGCCGTTTTTTCTTGACTAGATAATTCTACGGGTATTTGCCAAAAGGCAGATTTTATATCTAAAGACGAGATGTACCGAGCATCGCGGAGTTTGTCAAGAATTGAGTTCACATAAGGTAGCGGGTAGGCATCTTTACGAGTTACTGCATTTAGTTTCCTATAATCCGCAACAAAACGATATGAATTATCCGCTTTACGCACAAGTAAAATTGGACTGGACCATGGGCTATTTGACGGTTCTATAATCCCTTCCTTTAACATTTTATCCACTTCTAAATTTATATATTCCTGAACCTTAGGTGAAACCGGATAGTAGCGCTGTTTAATCGGGGTAGCGTCAGTAATTATCACGTGTTCCACCAAATTAGTGCAACCAATAGTTTTTGTTGAATTTTTAAAGTAAGTTTCGATTAAATTATTTAATTTACTGCGTTCTTCGGAGTTTAAGTGGTCTAAGTCCTGAATTTTATTTTCGCAAATATTGCTGTCGCCTGATAGGTACCAAGTATTATCACAAAATTTTATATTTATGTTCATTCTGGTCCAAAAATCTACTCCCAATAATATGTCTTGATGTATTGTCGGTACAACAAGCATTTCAAGAATTTTGGTTTTATTATCAACGGTAATCGGTACTGAAATAGAGCCTAAAATTTGACATTGCGTACCATCGGCGACGGTACAAGTGGGTATGTAATTATTTTTAAGTCGAACATTTAACCTCTCTAGAACCCGCCATGCGTTTCCTCCTATTATGGATCGATTGGCCCCCGAGTCTAAAAGTGCAATAAATGTAGTCCCGAAAAGTTTTACCTCAATATAAGGTCTATTATCACCTAACTTCGTTGCAACGACTTGATCAATTTCGGTTTTCATAAAAAATTTTGAAATAGATTCTAACCATAGACGTTTGTCTTCTTCTTGAACCGTCCGAGAATTTTTCTTGAAACTCATTGCTCGGTTCTTGCAGATGAGTTTCCGCTCAAGTTTCCCGCGTATTTATTCTGGCATTTCGGGCATGTTAATTTTGTTTGGTTAGGGGATCCACAACCGTAGCAAAATTTTTTACGTCTTTGTCGACATGCGGTATAAAAGTGTGAATTGGAATTACAATTCCAGCAGTGATTATTAGGTTTTGGGCGTAATGGCGTGACTATTTCGGACGTCTGAGTTGAGCGGTAACGACCCGGATTCGTTTGATAGGCGAGATCAGGCTCGAGTAATCCTCGACGATTTGTAGGTGGGGGTTGAAATTTGTCGGCCATATTTTTGTTTATTTCTAATTGTTTACACACTTCTAACAAATCATCAACATTTTCAATTTTTGCTAACCCGATAAATTTAATGTAATAAGGCGCGATATTACGTCTGAACACTTCAAGTTTTTGCTCTTCAGACGCGGGTTTACGCAACCGATTAAAAAGATTAACCATACTAGAGAAATAAGTGCCGATAGTCTCGTCGTGCCCTTGACTGCGTGCTCGAATTTCTTGCCAAAGTTCGGTATCGTAATCATAGGGTTCGAATTCCTCTCGCAATTTATGTACAAAATTTTTCCACGAATGTATTTTGCACCGTACAGCCCGATACCAATGCAGAGCCCGACCCGATAATAGTTCTACAATAGAATTGCATAATTCCTCTTCCGATACGTTTCTAGAGATCATATATTCTTCAACGCGCTGAAGAAATGAATTCACACTAAACTCGACTGTATCACCGCTGAATGAAAGGTTCCAATTGGCCACCGGAATCTGTCTACCTCTGCTTTGTGTAGTTTCGCGAGAAGTGTCCGGGGGTCTCGTCTTTAATTCGTTATCTGTTAGGTTCAGCAATTCATCATTATCAAATTGAGATATAAGATTGTCTTCTAATGCAATAATTTCCGTTTCTAATTTTTTAATGGCCGCTACTATCGTCGCATCTTTCCCGGTTATACGCGCGGTTCTACCTTTTATATGCTGTATTTTAGAAATGACTCTCTTGAATTCAGTCTTCGAAAACGTCACCGCCAACTGCGTAGCTATTTCTTGTAGTTCAGTTAATTTATCATTACAAATAGTTAATTCTTCAGCGGGTTCTCGGATAATGTTGCCGACATTCATTAATTGTCCTATTTGTTCTTTCTTTAAACGTTTTCCCAATTCACTGCGCATCAAATGTACGTTTAGAATGTGCGTATTAGAAATGCCCCGAACCGAAAGTTCATATTCTAGTTCCTCGCGGCTAAGTCTGTTCGGCTCCATGATCGCAATAAAAAATTTCAAAAAAATTAATACCCCGTATACGGTACGGTCAGTGCGGAAATAATCGTGTGTGCGACAAGATAAACTCAGTGAAGAAATTAAATTAAACTTTATAACCTCTAGTGTTTCTATCACCAAAAAAAAATATAAAATTTTGAGCCGCGTAAATTACCCCGAACTAACGTTAGCCCCACGTTGGGCGCCACTTTTGCCACCTACCTTTGGTGTACAAAACAGAATGCCCAGCGCAGCAGTCGGAGAGGGTACGTGAATACGTACAATCGTGGTTCGTATACGAATAAATGAATCGGATATAATAATTAGGGCGCCACGTAATTTTAGATAAAATAAAAATTACGAAAAATGACGCTAGCTCAAAAAAGGGATGGGAAGCCAGGGATCTAGGGATAATTAATTTGGTGAGAGTCGGGTACTTAGCAACATAAAAAAGCCAGAATTGAGTTTAACTAATCAGAGTAATATTACGTAAAACTTCAAATTTCGAAAAAAACTCTACAATCTATTATTCTACTAGAAACGGAACAGTCAGAATTATTGTTACAATAATCGTTATATTAATCAAAGACAATTGTTAAATTTTCATAAACAATACCATGAAAAATCAATAATAATCATAAATATATATCTTAATATTAGCTTAGCAGGAGATCTCCCAAAATATGAACTAGAAATAACTATGATTTTATACAGAATCAAAAAATACAACTCTCAGACAAAAATAATAACAAATAGAGAGTAACGGCCAATACTTGTGTAGAACGGCCAAATTATTGTCCGCGCTGGCACCAACCATAGGCGGCGTAACGAAAATTTTAATAGAAAAATACAGTCAATATTGTCTTAAAATATCGCTTTAAATCGATACTAGGTGCAATAATTAACCCTCCAAAGGGTAAGCTAAATTCGCACGATAGTACTAACAAGGGTTGCGCAGCACTGTATCTAGTTATCACTGTGTAATTAAAACAGTACTTAGCTGTGCGATGTTGGAGTATCCCCGGCGGGTCGTGGATGTGCTGAGTAGGCGAAAGAAGAGCCCCAGTAGACAGGAAGATCCCCCAAGAGTTGTTGGGGTGGTGCCTTGGCTCCAGTGATGGCGACAACGAGCACCAAAAATCGGGCGATGGACGAAGAAAACGGTGAAAATCCGCCGAAGTGGCGATAAGTACGAAACCCCGTAATAGTTTGACTATGGGCGATAATTAGGGTCGTACAAAACTAAACTAGAGCGCCCTTAACTGAGTAAACTCACTCTCGCACACACAGTTCACTTTCCTTGAAATCCACTTGCCGAGTGGCCAAAAAACCCAAGTTTTGCGCTCGCAAGATTAAACATATATTAATTAAATTAATAACACGGCAACAGTTCTGACTGCTCGCGCTGTCTAGCGACAAACAATAATAATAAACTCTAAAACAGTAAACGATCTCTAAATAACCGACAAAAAAAAGATGTCGCAAAGGTAGTAGGAAAGGGTTAAGGTTAACGGGAAAAGTAAACCGTTACATCCCCCCTTTACGTATATAAAAAAACAAAAAAAAACACTTTAAGCTCCATCTTTACTATCATAAGCAGGTTTGATATCTTTAATATGCCAAATGCCTTTGGATTTACCCTCTAATGAATGTAAATGATAGGTAACTCTAGAGGTTTTCTCCTTAACTTTAAATGGTCCGATAAACTTCGGAGCTAATTTAGCAGAAAAATGTTTTGACCCATCCGACAACACATGATTCTTTAACCACACCAGTTGTCCGACATCCAATGTCTCGTGTCTACGCCTTGAATTATAATAAATTTCATTCCGATCACGAGCCGTAGCTATCTTCTTTCGTACTTCACTAAATATTCGGTTAAGATTTTCTTCCTTAACGCGAGAGGGATCCGTTTCCTCTTTACTAATAAGATTTTCCATTTCTGCGTGATATTTACCGTACAAGATTAGTTCCCGGCCGTAATTTAAGTAATACGGGGTATAACCCGTTACCTCGCTTTTAGCAGTATTAAAAGCACATTCTATTTGCGAAATATTGGTATCCCAGACTCGGTGATCTTCTTTTAGGTAAGATTTTATCATGGTTTTAATCGTTTTATTTGCGCGCTCGGTTGGATTATTTTGAGGGTGGTAATTCGCGTTATAAGACAATTTGACGCCATATTTCGAAGCTAACTCTTTAAATTCTCGACTAACAAATTGTTTGCCGTTATCGCATATAATAATCTGAGGAGCGCCATGAACTAAGAATATTTTTTTCTCCATCGTTTCGCATAATTTGGACGCGGTAGCTTTTCTTATGGGAAACAGAACAGCAAACTTTGTAAAATAATCGTTAACAACTAAAAGATATTGGTTTCTACTACGAGAGCATGGGAATTCCATGAAATCGGCGCTCACCAGTTGCCAAGGGCGAGAGGCAATGGGTTTACCTCCCATAAATCCCGGTATACGTTTCTGTATAGGTTTCTGCATTTGGCAGACGGTACAAGCACGAACATACGATTTTATATCATGCTGCATTTTTGGCCAATAGTATAAAACCGCGGCACGATGAAAAGTCTTAAAATTTCCCAGATGTCCCGCAGTGGTGTCGTCATGACACTCGCGTAATACTTGGGCGCGATATTCTTTAGGTACTACTATTTTCCATTCGGGAGTAGTCGGGGAACGAACATATTTAAAGAGCCTATTATTTTCAATTTTCCAATAACGAAATTTAGCGGGTTGTTCTTCAATTTTTTGCATTAACTGCCGGTACCAAGGGTCAATTATGGGTTGCTCGATATTAATTAAATTTAATTCCGTGTGTAATGAACGAGATAACAGATCCGGTAATAAATTTTCTGAACCTTTCCTAAATTTTATGTCAAAATTAAATTGTTGAAGGCGGACGGCCCATCTAGCCAGTCGTCCCGTTGGATCTTTTAAATTATTGAGCCAAATAAGGGAATGGTGGTCCGTAATAACAGTAAACTTGGTTCCTTCCAAATAAGGTCTAAATTTTTCAACAGCCCAAATCACTCCTAAACATTCCCGTTCTGTAACACTGTAATTCCTCTCTTGTTTGGATAAAGACCGACTCGCGTAACAAATTATTTGCTCTCCCTCGTCGGTAATTTGGGTAAGGATCGCGCCTAAACCAGTGGCTGATGCATCCGTTTGTACGAAAAAAGGTAACTCGAAATTGGGGCATGATAAAATTGGAGCGGAAATTAATTTTTCCTTTATTGTGTTAAATGATTTTTCACACTGCGTCGTCCAAATAAATGGTTTATTTTTCTGAATTAAAGCACAAATGGGTGCAGATAAGGTAGAAAAGTCAGGTATAAATCTACGATACCACGAAACTGTGCCTAAAAATCTTCGCACCTCTGTAACAGATTTTGGGGTAGGGATATTTAAGATTGACTCAATTTTTTCTGGATCGACATGCAAGCCCGTGTTATTGACAACATAACCTAAATATTTTATTTCCGGTTTACAGAAGTGGCATTTATCTTTATTCAGGGTTAATCCGGCATCGAATATTTTAATAAATACTTTTTCTAGAATCTCTAGATGTTTTTCAAAACTCGGCGTGATTATTATTATATCGTCTAGATACACAAAGACGTACGGTTCAAATTCGTGGTTGAAAAGTCTATCCATCAGCCTTTGGAATGTTGCTGGAGAATTATGGAGGCCAAAAGGCATACGTTTAAAATGAAATAAGCCTCGTCCGGGAACTGTAAACGCCGTTTTTTCTTGACTAGATAATTCTACGGGTATTTGCCAAAAGGCAGATTTTATATCTAAAGACGAGATGTACCGAGCATCGCGGAGTTTGTCAAGAATTGAGTTCACATAAGGTAGCGGGTAGGCATCTTTACGAGTTACTGCATTTAGTTTCCTATAATCCGCAACAAAACGATATGAATTATCCGCTTTACGCACAAGTAAAATTGGACTGGACCATGGGCTATTTGACGGTTCTATAATCCCTTCCTTTAACATTTTATCCACTTCTAAATTTATATATTCCTGAACCTTAGGTGAAACCGGATAGTAGCGCTGTTTAATCGGGGTAGCGTCAGTAATTATCACGTGTTCCACCAAATTAGTGCAACCAATAGTTTTTGTTGAATTTTTAAAGTAAGTTTCGATTAAATTATTTAATTTACTGCGTTCTTCGGAGTTTAAGTGGTCTAAGTCCTGAATTTTATTTTCGCAAATATTGCTGTCGCCTGATAGGTACCAAGTATTATCACAAAATTTTATATTTATGTTCATTCTGGTCCAAAAATCTACTCCCAATAATATGTCTTGATGTATTGTCGGTACAACAAGCATTTCAAGAATTTTGGTTTTATTATCAACGGTAATCGGTACTGAAATAGAGCCTAAAATTTGACATTGCGTACCATCGGCGACGGTACAAGTGGGTATGTAATTATTTTTAAGTCGAACATTTAACCTCTCTAGAACCCGCCATGCGTTTCCTCCTATTATGGATCGATTGGCCCCCGAGTCTAAAAGTGCAATAAATGTAGTCCCGAAAAGTTTTACCTCAATATAAGGTCTATTATCACCTAACTTCGTTGCAACGACTTGATCAATTTCGGTTTTCATAAAAAATTTTGAAATAGATTCTAACCATAGACGTTTGTCTTCTTCTTGAACCGTCCGAGAATTTTTCTTGAAACTCATTGCTCGGTTCTTGCAGATGAGTTTCCGCTCAAGTTTCCCGCGTATTTATTCTGGCATTTCGGGCATGTTAATTTTGTTTGGTTAGGGGATCCACAACCGTAGCAAAATTTTTTACGTCTTTGTCGACATGCGGTATAAAAGTGTGAATTGGAATTACAATTCCAGCAGTGATTATTAGGTTTTGGGCGTAATGGCGTGACTATTTCGGACGTCTGAGTTGAGCGGTAACGACCCGGATTCGTTTGATAGGCGAGATCAGGCTCGAGTAATCCTCGACGATTTGTAGGTGGGGGTTGAAATTTGTCGGCCATATTTTTGTTTATTTCTAATTGTTTACACACTTCTAACAAATCATCAACATTTTCAATTTTTGCTAACCCGATAAATTTAATGTAATAAGGCGCGATATTACGTCTGAACACTTCAAGTTTTTGCTCTTCAGACGCGGGTTTACGCAACCGATTAAAAAGATTAACCATACTAGAGAAATAAGTGCCGATAGTCTCGTCGTGCCCTTGACTGCGTGCTCGAATTTCTTGCCAAAGTTCGGTATCGTAATCATAGGGTTCGAATTCCTCTCGCAATTTATGTACAAAATTTTTCCACGAATGTATTTTGCACCGTACAGCCCGATACCAATGCAGAGCCCGACCCGATAATAGTTCTACAATAGAATTGCATAATTCCTCTTCCGATACGTTTCTAGAGATCATATATTCTTCAACGCGCTGAAGAAATGAATTCACACTAAACTCGACTGTATCACCGCTGAATGAAAGGTTCCAATTGGCCACCGGAATCTGTCTACCTCTGCTTTGTGTAGTTTCGCGAGAAGTGTCCGGGGGTCTCGTCTTTAATTCGTTATCTGTTAGGTTCAGCAATTCATCATTATCAAATTGAGATATAAGATTGTCTTCTAATGCAATAATTTCCGTTTCTAATTTTTTAATGGCCGCTACTATCGTCGCATCTTTCCCGGTTATACGCGCGGTTCTACCTTTTATATGCTGTATTTTAGAAATGACTCTCTTGAATTCAGTCTTCGAAAACGTCACCGCCAACTGCGTAGCTATTTCTTGTAGTTCAGTTAATTTATCATTACAAATAGTTAATTCTTCAGCGGGTTCTCGGATAATGTTGCCGACATTCATTAATTGTCCTATTTGTTCTTTCTTTAAACGTTTTCCCAATTCACTGCGCATCAAATGTACGTTTAGAATGTGCGTATTAGAAATGCCCCGAACCGAAAGTTCATATTCTAGTTCCTCGCAGCTAAGTCTGTTCGGCTCCATGATCGCAATAAAAAATTTCAAAAAAATTAATACCCCGTATACGGTACGGTCAGTGCGGAAATAATCGTGTGTGCGACAAGATAAACTCAGTGAAGAAATTAAATTAAACTTTATAACCTCTAGTGTTTCTATCACCAAAAAAAAATATAAAATTTTGAGCCGCGTAAATTACCCCGAACTAACGTTAGCCCCACGTTGGGCGCCACTTTTGCCACCTACCTTTGGTGTACAAAACAGAATGCCCAGCGCAGCAGTCGGAGAGGGTACGTGAATACGTACAATCGTGGTTCGTATACGAATAAATGAATCGGATATAATAATTAGGGCGCCACGTAATTTTAGATAAAATAAAAATTACGAAAAATGACGCTAGCTCAAAAAAGGGATGGGAAGCCAGGGATCTAGGGATAATTAATTTGGTGAGAGTCGGGTACTTAGCAACATAAAAAAGCCAGAATTGAGTTTAACTAATCAGAGTAATATTACGTAAAACTTCAAATTTCGAAAAAAACTCTACAATCTATTATTCTACTAGAAACGGAACAGTCAGAATTATTGTTACAATAATCGTTATATTAATCAAAGACAATTGTTAAATTTTCATAAACAATACCATGAAAAATCAATAATAATCATAAATATATATCTTAATATTAGCTTAGCAGGAGATCTCCCAAAATATGAACTAGAAATAACTATGATTTTATACAGAATCAAAAAATACAACTCTCAGACAAAAATAATAACAAATAGAGAGTAACGGCCAATACTTGTGTAGAACGGCCAAATTATTGTCCGCGCTGGCACCAACCATAGGCGGCGTAACGAAAATTTTAATAGAAAAATACAGTCAATATTGTCTTAAAATATCGCTTTAAATCGATACTAGGTGCAATAATTAACCCTCCAAAGGGTAAGCTAAATTCGCACGATAGTACTAACAAGGGTTGCGCAGCACTGTATCTAGTTATCACTGTGTAATTAAAACAGTACTTAGCTGTGCGATGTTGGAGTATCCCCGGCGGGTCGTGGATGTGCTGAGTAGGCGAAAGAAGAGCCCCAGTAGACAGGAAGATCCCCCAAGAGTTGTTGGGGTGGTGCCTTGGCTCCAGTGATGGCGACAACGAGCACCAAAAATCGGGCGATGGACGAAGAAAACGGTGAAAATCCGCCGAAGTGGCGATAAGTACGAAACCCCGTAATAGTTTGACTATGGGCGATAATTAGGGTCGTACAAAACTAAACTAGAGCGCCCTTAACTGAGTAAACTCACTCTCGCACACACAGTTCACTTTCCTTGAAATCCACTTGCCGAGTGGCCAAAAAACCCAAGTTTTGCGCTCGCAAGATTAAACATATATTAATTAAATTAATAACACGGCAACAGTTCTGACTGCTCGCGCTGTCTAGCGACAAACAATAATAATAAACTCTAAAACAGTAAACGATCTCTAAATAACCGACAAAAAAAAGATGTCGCAAAGGTAGTAGGAAAGGGTTAAGGTTAACGGGAAAAGTAAACCGTTACATCCCCCCTTTACGTATATAAAAAAACAAAAAAAAACACTTTAAGCTCCATCTTTACTATCATAAGCAGGTTTGATATCTTTAATATGCCAAATGCCTTTGGATTTACCCTCTAATGAATGTAAATGATAGGTAACTCTAGAGGTTTTCTCCTTAACTTTAAATGGTCCGATAAACTTCGGAGCTAATTTAGCAGAAAAATGTTTTGACCCATCCGACAACACATGATTCTTTAACCACACCAGTTGTCCGACATCCAATGTCTCGTGTCTACGCCTTGAATTATAATAAATTTCATTCCGATCACGAGCCGTAGCTATCTTCTTTCGTACTTCACTAAATATTCGGTTAAGATTTTCTTCCTTAACGCGAGAGGGATCCGTTTCCTCTTTACTAATAAGATTTTCCATTTCTGCGTGATATTTACCGTACAAGATTAGTTCCCGGCCGTAATTTAAGTAATACGGGGTATAACCCGTTACCTCGCTTTTAGCAGTATTAAAAGCACATTCTATTTGCGAAATATTGGTATCCCAGACTCGGTGATCTTCTTTTAGGTAAGATTTTATCATGGTTTTAATCGTTTTATTTGCGCGCTCGGTTGGATTATTTTGAGGGTGGTAATTCGCGTTATAAGACAATTTGACGCCATATTTCGAAGCTAACTCTTTAAATTCTCGACTAACAAATTGTTTGCCGTTATCGCATATAATAATCTGAGGAGCGCCATGAACTAAGAATATTTTTTTCTCCATCGTTTCGCATAATTTGGACGCGGTAGCTTTTCTTATGGGAAACAGAACAGCAAACTTTGTAAAATAATCGTTAACAACTAAAAGATATTGGTTTCTACTACGAGAGCATGGGAATTCCATGAAATCGGCGCTCACCAGTTGCCAAGGGCGAGAGGCAATGGGTTTACCTCCCATAAATCCCGGTATACGTTTCTGTATAGGT
The DNA here is from genome assembly GCA_963942605.1 of Poecilus cupreus. Lineage (NCBI taxonomy): Eukaryota > Metazoa > Arthropoda > Insecta > Coleoptera > Carabidae > Poecilus > Poecilus cupreus. The sequence goes on from CAWWDY010001941.1 coordinate 24,131, forward strand.
TTCTGCATTTGGCAGACGGTACAAGCACGAACATACGATTTTATATCATGCTGCATTTTTGGCCAATAGTATAAAACCGCGGCACGATGAAAAGTCTTAAAATTTCCCAGATGTCCCGCAGTGGTGTCGTCATGACACTCGCGTAATACTTGGGCGCGATATTCTTTAGGTACTACTATTTTCCATTCGGGAGTAGTCGGGGAACGAACATATTTAAAGAGCCTATTATTTTCAATTTTCCAATAACGAAATTTAGCGGGTTGTTCTTCAATTTTTTGCATTAACTGCCGGTACCAAGGGTCAATTATGGGTTGCTCGATATTAATTAAATTTAATTCCGTGTGTAATGAACGAGATAACAGATCCGGTAATAAATTTTCTGAACCTTTCCTAAATTTTATGTCAAAATTAAATTGTTGAAGGCGGACGGCCCATCTAGCCAGTCGTCCCGTTGGATCTTTTAAATTATTGAGCCAAATAAGGGAATGGTGGTCCGTAATAACAGTAAACTTGGTTCCTTCCAAATAAGGTCTAAATTTTTCAACAGCCCAAATCACTCCTAAACATTCCCGTTCTGTAACACTGTAATTCCTCTCTTGTTTGGATAAAGACCGACTCGCGTAACAAATTATTTGCTCTCCCTCGTCGGTAATTTGGGTAAGGATCGCGCCTAAACCAGTGGCTGATGCATCCGTTTGTACGAAAAAAGGTAACTCGAAATTGGGGCATGATAAAATTGGAGCGGAAATTAATTTTTCCTTTATTGTGTTAAATGATTTTTCACACTGCGTCGTCCAAATAAATGGTTTATTTTTCTGAATTAAAGCACAAATGGGTGCAGATAAGGTAGAAAAGTCAGGTATAAATCTACGATACCACGAAACTGTGCCTAAAAATCTTCGCACCTCTGTAACAGATTTTGGGGTAGGGATATTTAAGATTGACTCAATTTTTTCTGGATCGACATGCAAGCCCGTGTTATTGACAACATAACCTAAATATTTTATTTCCGGTTTACAGAAGTGGCATTTATCTTTATTCAGGGTTAATCCGGCATCGAATATTTTAATAAATACTTTTTCTAGAATCTCTAGATGTTTTTCAAAACTCGGCGTGATTATTATTATATCGTCTAGATACACAAAGACGTACGGTTCAAATTCGTGGTTGAAAAGTCTATCCATCAGCCTTTGGAATGTTGCTGGAGAATTATGGAGGCCAAAAGGCATACGTTTAAAATGAAATAAGCCTCGTCCGGGAACTGTAAACGCCGTTTTTTCTTGACTAGATAATTCTACGGGTATTTGCCAAAAGGCAGATTTTATATCTAAAGACGAGATGTACCGAGCATCGCGGAGTTTGTCAAGAATTGAGTTCACATAAGGTAGCGGGTAGGCATCTTTACGAGTTACTGCATTTAGTTTCCTATAATCCGCAACAAAACGATATGAATTATCCGCTTTACGCACAAGTAAAATTGGACTGGACCATGGGCTATTTGACGGTTCTATAATCCCTTCCTTTAACATTTTATCCACTTCTAAATTTATATATTCCTGAACCTTAGGTGAAACCGGATAGTAGCGCTGTTTAATCGGGGTAGCGTCAGTAATTATCACGTGTTCCACCAAATTAGTGCAACCAATAGTTTTTGTTGAATTTTTAAAGTAAGTTTCGATTAAATTATTTAATTTACTGCGTTCTTCGGAGTTTAAGTGGTCTAAGTCCTGAATTTTATTTTCGCAAATATTGCTGTCGCCTGATAGGTACCAAGTATTATCACAAAATTTTATATTTATGTTCATTCTGGTCCAAAAATCTACTCCCAATAATATGTCTTGATGTATTGTCGGTACAACAAGCATTTCAAGAATTTTGGTTTTATTATCAACGGTAATCGGTACTGAAATAGAGCCTAAAATTTGACATTGCGTACCATCGGCGACGGTACAAGTGGGTATGTAATTATTTTTAAGTCGAACATTTAACCTCTCTAGAACCCGCCATGCGTTTCCTCCTATTATGGATCGATTGGCCCCCGAGTCTAAAAGTGCAATAAATGTAGTCCCGAAAAGTTTTACCTCAATATAAGGTCTATTATCACCTAACTTCGTTGCAACGACTTGATCAATTTCGGTTTTCATAAAAAATTTTGAAATAGATTCTAACCATAGACGTTTGTCTTCTTCTTGAACCGTCCGAGAATTTTTCTTGAAACTCATTGCTCGGTTCTTGCAGATGAGTTTCCGCTCAAGTTTCCCGCGTATTTATTCTGGCATTTCGGGCATGTTAATTTTGTTTGGTTAGGGGATCCACAACCGTAGCAAAATTTTTTACGTCTTTGTCGACATGCGGTATAAAAGTGTGAATTGGAATTACAATTCCAGCAGTGATTATTAGGTTTTGGGCGTAATGGCGTGACTATTTCGGACGTCTGAGTTGAGCGGTAACGACCCGGATTCGTTTGATAGGCGAGATCAGGCTCGAGTAATCCTCGACGATTTGTAGGTGGGGGTTGAAATTTGTCGGCCATATTTTTGTTTATTTCTAATTGTTTACACACTTCTAACAAATCATCAACATTTTCAATTTTTGCTAACCCGATAAATTTAATGTAATAAGGCGCGATATTACGTCTGAACACTTCAAGTTTTTGCTCTTCAGACGCGGGTTTACGCAACCGATTAAAAAGATTAACCATACTAGAGAAATAAGTGCCGATAGTCTCGTCGTGCCCTTGACTGCGTGCTCGAATTTCTTGCCAAAGTTCGGTATCGTAATCATAGGGTTCGAATTCCTCTCGCAATTTATGTACAAAATTTTTCCACGAATGTATTTTGCACCGTACAGCCCGATACCAATGCAGAGCCCGACCCGATAATAGTTCTACAATAGAATTGCATAATTCCTCTTCCGATACGTTTCTAGAGATCATATATTCTTCAACGCGCTGAAGAAATGAATTCACACTAAACTCGACTGTATCACCGCTGAATGAAAGGTTCCAATTGGCCACCGGAATCTGTCTACCTCTGCTTTGTGTAGTTTCGCGAGAAGTGTCCGGGGGTCTCGTCTTTAATTCGTTATCTGTTAGGTTCAGCAATTCATCATTATCAAATTGAGATATAAGATTGTCTTCTAATGCAATAATTTCCGTTTCTAATTTTTTAATGGCCGCTACTATCGTCGCATCTTTCCCGGTTATACGCGCGGTTCTACCTTTTATATGCTGTATTTTAGAAATGACTCTCTTGAATTCAGTCTTCGAAAACGTCACCGCCAACTGCGTAGCTATTTCTTGTAGTTCAGTTAATTTATCATTACAAATAGTTAATTCTTCAGCGGGTTCTCGGATAATGTTGCCGACATTCATTAATTGTCCTATTTGTTCTTTCTTTAAACGTTTTCCCAATTCACTGCGCATCAAATGTACGTTTAGAATGTGCGTATTAGAAATGCCCCGAACCGAAAGTTCATATTCTAGTTCCTCGCGGCTAAGTCTGTTCGGCTCCATGATCGCAATAAAAAATTTCAAAAAAATTAATACCCCGTATACGGTACGGTCAGTGCGGAAATAATCGTGTGTGCGACAAGATAAACTCAGTGAAGAAATTAAATTAAACTTTATAACCTCTAGTGTTTCTATCACCAAAAAAAAATATAAAATTTTGAGCCGCGTAAATTACCCCGAACTAACGTTAGCCCCACGTTGGGCGCCACTTTTGCCACCTACCTTTGGTGTACAAAACAGAATGCCCAGCGCAGCAGTCGGAGAGGGTACGTGAATACGTACAATCGTGGTTCGTATACGAATAAATGAATCGGATATAATAATTAGGGCGCCACGTAATTTTAGATAAAATAAAAATTACGAAAAATGACGCTAGCTCAAAAAAGGGATGGGAAGCCAGGGATCTAGGGATAATTAATTTGGTGAGAGTCGGGTACTTAGCAACATAAAAAAGCCAGAATTGAGTTTAACTAATCAGAGTAATATTACGTAAAACTTCAAATTTCGAAAAAAACTCTACAATCTATTATTCTACTAGAAACGGAACAGTCAGAATTATTGTTACAATAATCGTTATATTAATCAAAGACAATTGTTAAATTTTCATAAACAATACCATGAAAAATCAATAATAATCATAAATATATATCTTAATATTAGCTTAGCAGGAGATCTCCCAAAATATGAACTAGAAATAACTATGATTTTATACAGAATCAAAAAATACAACTCTCAGACAAAAATAATAACAAATAGAGAGTAACGGCCAATACTTGTGTAGAACGGCCAAATTATTGTCCGCGCTGGCACCAACCATAGGCGGCGTAACGAAAATTTTAATAGAAAAATACAGTCAATATTGTCTTAAAATATCGCTTTAAATCGATACTAGGTGCAATAATTAACCCTCCAAAGGGTAAGCTAAATTCGCACGATAGTACTAACAAGGGTTGCGCAGCACTGTATCTAGTTATCACTGTGTAATTAAAACAGTACTTAGCTGTGCGATGTTGGAGTATCCCCGGCGGGTCGTGGATGTGCTGAGTAGGCGAAAGAAGAGCCCCAGTAGACAGGAAGATCCCCCAAGAGTTGTTGGGGTGGTGCCTTGGCTCCAGTGATGGCGACAACGAGCACCAAAAATCGGGCGATGGACGAAGAAAACGGTGAAAATCCGCCGAAGTGGCGATAAGTACGAAACCCCGTAATAGTTTGACTATGGGCGATAATTAGGGTCGTACAAAACTAAACTAGAGCGCCCTTAACTGAGTAAACTCACTCTCGCACACACAGTTCACTTTCCTTGAAATCCACTTGCCGAGTGGCCAAAAAACCCAAGTTTTGCGCTCGCAAGATTAAACATATATTAATTAAATTAATAACACGGCAACAGTTCTGACTGCTCGCGCTGTCTAGCGACAAACAATAATAATAAACTCTAAAACAGTAAACGATCTCTAAATAACCGACAAAAAAAAGATGTCGCAAAGGTAGTAGGAAAGGGTTAAGGTTAACGGGAAAAGTAAACCGTTACAATACAAACTGTCATATTCATGTATATGTCGTGTGTAATGGCTTATGTTTGCAAAATCAAGATAAAATAGCTGTTTTCAGCTTGCAAAAACATACAAAATGCTGTTTTCAAGTATTTAAACTCTCATATTCATAATTCTGTCGTGTATAATGGCTAATGTTGATGAAATCAAGATAAAATGGCTGTTTTAAGCATGCAAAAGCATACAAAACACCGTTTTTAAGTATACAAACTGTCATATTCATGTATATGTCGTGTGTAATGGCTTATGTTTGCAAAATCAATATAAAATTGCTGTTTTCAGCTTGCAAAAAAATACAAAATGCTGTTTTCAAGTATTTAAACTGTCATATTCATGTTTCTGTCGTGTATAATGGCTAATGTTGGTGAAATCAAGGTAAAATTGATGTTTTAAGCATGCAAAAGCATACAAAACACCGTTTTTAAGTATACAAACTGTCATATTCATGTATATGTCGTGTGTAATGGCTTATGTTTGCAAAATCAAGATAAAATAGCTGTTTTCAGCTTGCAAAAACAAACAAAATGCTGTTTTCAAGTATTTAAACTCTCATATTCATGTTTCTGCCGTGCATAATGGCTAATGTTGGTGAAATCAAGATATAATTGCTGTTTTAAGCATGCAAAAGCATACAAAACCCCGTTTTTAAGTATGCAAACTGTCATATTTATGAATATGTCGTGTGTAATGGCTTATGTTTGCAAAATCAAGATAAAATAGCTGTTTTTAGCTTGCAAAAACATACAAAATGCTGTTTTCAAGTATTTAAACTGTCATATTCATGTTTCTGTCGTGTATAATGGCTAATGTTGGTGATATTAAGATAAAATTGCTGTTTTAAGCATGCAAAAGCATACAAAACACCGTTTTTAAGTATACAAACTGTCATATTCATGTATTTGTCGTGTGTAATGGCTTATGTTTGCAAAATCAAGATAAAATAGCTGTTTTCAGCTTGCAAAAACATATAAAATGCTGTTTTCAAGTATTTAAACTCTCATATTCATGTTTCTGTCGTGTATAATGGCTAGTGTTGGTGAAATCAAGATAAAATTGCTGTTTTAAGCATGCAAAAGCATACAAAACCCCGTTTTTAAGAATGCAAACTGTCATATTCATGAATATGTCGTGTGTAATTGCTTATGTTTGCAAAATCAAGATAAATAGCTGTTTCCAGCTTGCAAAAGCAAACAAAATGCTGTTTTCATGTATTAAAACTGTCATATTTATGTATATGTCGTATGTAATGGCTTATGTTTGCAAAATCAAGATAAAATAGCTGTTTTCAGCTTGCAAAAAAATACAAAATGCTGTTTTCAAGTATTTAAACTGTCATATTCATGTTTATGTCGTGTATAATGGCTAATGTTGGTGAAATCAAGATAAAATTGCTGTTTTAAGCATGCAAAAGCATACAAATCCCCGTTTTTAAGTATGCAAACTGTCATATTCATGTATATGTCGTGTGTAATGGCTTATGTTTGCAAAATCAAGATTAAATAGCTGTTTTTAGCTTGCAAAAACATACAAAATGCTGTTTTCAAGTATTTAAACTCTCATATTCATATTTCTGTCGTGTATAATGGCTAATGTTGATGAAATCAAGATAAAATGGCTGTTTTAAGCATGCAAAAGCATACAAAACACCGTTTTTAAGTATACAAACTGTCATATTCATGTATATGTCGTGTGTAATGGCTTATGTTTGCAAATTCAATATAAAATAGCTGTTTTTACCATGCAAAAACATACAAAATGCTGTTTTCTAGTATTTAAACTGTAAAATTCATGTATATGTCGTGTGTAGTGTCTTATGTTTGCAAAATCAAGATAAATAGCTGTTTCCAGCTTGCAAAAGCATACAAAATGCTGTTTTCATGTATTTAAACTGTCATATTTATGTATATGTCGTGTGTAATGGCTTATGTTTGCAAAATCAAGATAAAATAGCTGTTTTCAGCTTGAAAAAACATGCAAAATGCTGTTTTCAAGTATTTAAACTGTCATATTCATGTTTCTGTCGTGTATAATGGCTAATGTTGGTGAAATCAAGGTAAAATTAATGTTTTAAGCATGCAAAAGCATACAAAACACCGTTTTTAAGTATACAAACTGTCATATTCATGTATATGTCGTGTGTAATGGCTTATGTTTGCAAAATCAAGATAAAATAGCTGTTTTCAGCTTGCAAAAACATACAAAATGCTGTTTTCAAGTATTTAAACTCTCATATTCATAATTCTGTCGTGTATAATGGCTAATGTTGATGAAATCAAGATAAAATGGCTGTTTTAAGCATGCAAAAGCATACAAAACACCGTTTTTAAGTATACAAACTGTCATATTCATGTATATGTCGTGTGTAATGGCTTATGTTTGCAAAATCAAGATAAAATAGCTGTTTTCAGCTTGAAAAAACATGCAAAATGCTGTTTTCAAGTATTTAAACTGTCATATTCATGTTTCTGTCGTGTATAATGGCTAATGTTGGTGAAATCAAGATAAAATGGCTGTTTTAAGCATGCAAAAGCATACAAAACACCGTTTTAAAGTATACAAACTGTCATATTCATGTATATGTCGTGTGTAATGGCTTATGTTTGCAAAATCAAGATAAAATAGCTGTTTTCAGCTTGCAAAAACAAACAAAATGCTGTTTTCAAGTATTTAAACTCTCATATTCATGTTTCTGTCGTGCATAATGGCTAATGTTGGTGAAATCAAGATAAAATTGCTGTTTTAAGCATGCAAAAGCATACAAAACCCCGTTTTTAAGTATGCAAACTGTCATATTTATGAATATGTCGTGTGTAATGGCTTATGTTTGCAAAATCAAGATAAAATAGCTGTTTTTAGCTTGCAAAAACATACAAAATGCTGTTTTCAAGTATTCAAACTGTCATATTCATGTTTCTGTCGTGTATAATGGCTAATGTTGGTGATATTAAGATAAAATTGCTGTTTTAAGCATGCAATAGCATACAAAACACCGTTTTTAAGTATACAAACTGTCATATTCATGTATTTGTCGTGTGTCATGGCATATGTTTGCAAAATCAAGATAAAATAGCTGTTTTCAGCTTGCAAAAACATATAAAATGCTGTTTTCAAGTATTTAAACTCTCATATTCATGTTTCTGTCGTGTATAATGGCTAATGTTGGTGAAATCAAGATAAAATTGCTGTTTTAAGCATGCAAAAGCATAGAAAACCCCGTTTTTAAGTATGCAAACTGTCATATTCATGAATATGTCGTGTGTAATGGCTTATGTTTGCAAAATCTAGATAAATAGCTGTTTCCAGCTTGCAAAAGCAAACAAAATGCTGTTTTCAAGTATTTAAACTCTCATATTTATGTTTCTGTCGTGTATAATGGCTAATGTTCGTGAAATCAAGGTAAAATTGCAGTTTTAAGCATGCAAAAGCATACAAAACACCGTTTTTAAGTATTCAAACTGTCATATTCATGTATATGTCGTGTGTAATGGCTTATATTTGCAAAATCAATATAAAATAACTGTTTTTACCTTGCAAAAACATACAAAATGCTGTTTTCAAGTATTTAAACTGTCATATTCATGTATATGTCGTGTGTAGTGTCTTATGTTTGCAAAATCAAGTTAACTAGCTGTTTCCAGCTTGCAAAAGCATACAAAATGCTGTTTTCATGTATTTAAACTGTCATATTTATGTATATGTCGTGTGTAATGGCTTATGTTTGCAAAATCAAGATAAAATAGCTGTTTTCAGCTTGCAAAAAAATACAAAATGCTGTTTTCAAGTATTTAAAATGTCATATTTTCAAGTTTCTGTCGTGTATAATGGCTAATGTTGGTGAAATTAAGGTAAAATTGATGTTTTAAGCATGCAAAAGCATACAAAACACCGTTTTTAAGTATACAAACTGTCATATTAATGTATATGTCGTGTGTAATGGCTTATGTTTGCAAAATCAAGATAAAATAGCTGTTTTCAGCTTGAAAAAACATGCAAAATGCTGTTTTCAAGTATTTAAACTGTCATATTCATGTTTCTGTCGTGTATAATGGCTAATGTTGGTGAAATCAAGATAAAATTGCTGTTTTAAACATGCAAAAGCATACAAAACACCGTTTTTAAGTATACAAACTGTCATATTCATGTATATGTCGTGTGTAATGGCTTATGTTTGCAAAATCAAAATAAAATAGCTGTTTTTAGCTTGCAAAAACATGCAAAATGCTGTTTTCAAGTATTTAAACTGTCATATTCATGTTTCTGTCGTGTATAATGGCTAATGTTGGTGATATTAAGATAAAATTGCTGTTTTAAGCATGCAAAAGCATACAAAACACCGTTTTTAAGTATACAAACTGTCATATTCATGTATATGTCGTATGTAATGGCGTATGTTTGCAAAATCAAGATAAAATAGCTGTTTTCAGCTTGCAAAAACATACAAAATGCTGTTTTCAAGTATTTAAACTCTCATATTCATGTTTCTGTCGTGTATAATGGTTAATGTTGGTGAAATCAAGATAAAATTGCAGTTTTAAGCATGCAAAAGCATACAAAACACCCTTTTTAAGTATACAAACTGTCATATTCATGTATATGTCGTGTGTAATGGCTTATGTTTGCAAAATCAAAATAAAATAGCTGTTTTCAGCTTGCAAAAACATACAAAATGTTGTTTTCAAGTATTTAAACTGTCATATTCATGTTTCTGTCGTGCATAATGGCTAATGTTGATGAAATCAAGATAAAATTGCAGTTTTAAGCATGCAAAAGCTTACAAAACACCGTTTTTAAGTATACAAACTGTCATATTCATGTATATGTCGTGTGTAATGGCTTATGTTTGCAAAATCAAGATAAAATAGCTGTTTTCAGCTTGCAAAAACATACAAAATGCTGTTTTCAAGTATTTAAACTCTCATATTTATGTTTCTGTCGTGTATAATGGCTAATGTTGGTGAAATCAAGATAAAATTGCTGTTTTAAGCATGCAAAAGCATACAAAACCCCGTTTTTAAGTATGCAAACTGTCATATTCATGAATATGTCGTGTGTAATGGCTTATGTTTGCAAAATCAAGATAAATAGCTGTTTCCAGCTTGCAAAAGCATACAAATTGCTGTTTTCATGTATTTAAACTGTCATATTTATGTATATGTCGTGTGTAATGGCTTATGTTTGCAAAATCAAGATAAAATAGCTGTTTTCAGCTTGCAAAAAAATACAAAATGCTGTTTTCAAGTATGTAAACTGTCATATTCATGTTTCTGTCGTGTATAATGGCTAATGTTGGTGAAATCAAGGTAAAATTGCAGTTTAAAGCATGCAAAAGCATACAAAACACCGTTTTTAAGTATACAAACTGTCATATTCATGTATATGTCGTGTGTAATGGCTTATGTTTGCAAAATCAATATAAAATAGCTGTTTTTACCTTGCAAAAACATATAAAATGCTGTTTTCAAGTATTTAAACTGTCATATTCATGTATATGTCGTGTGTAGTGTCTTATGTTTGCAAAATCAAGATAAAATAGCTGTTTTCAGCTTAAAAAAACATGCAAAATGCTGTTTTCAAGTATTTAAACTGTCATATTCATGTTTCTGTCGTGTATAATGGCTAATGTTGGTGAAATCAAGATAAAATTGCTGTTTTAAACATGCAAAAGCATACAAAACACCGTTTTTAAGTATACAAACTGTCATATTCATGTATATGTCGTGTGTAATGGCTTATGTTTGCAAAATCAAGATAAAATAGCTGTTTTTAGCTTGCAAAAACATACAAAATGCTGTTTTCAAGTATTTAAACTGTCATATTCATGTTTCTGTCGTGTATAATGGCTAATGTTGGTGATATTAAGATAAAATTGCTGTTTTAAGCATGCAAAAGCATACAAAACACCGTTTTTAATTATACAAACTGTCATATTCATGTATATGTCGTGTGTAATGGCGTATGTTTGCAAAATCAAGATAAAATAGCTGTTTTCAGCTTGCAAAAACATACAAAATGCTGTTTTCAAGTATTTAAACTCTCATATTCATGTTTCTGTCGTGTATAATGGTTAATGTTGGTGAAATCAAGATAAAATTGCAGTTTTAAGTATGCAAAAGCATACAAAACACCCTTTTTAAGTATACAAACTGTCATATTCATGTATATGTCGTGTGTAATGGCTTATGTTTGCAAAATCAAAATAAAATAGCTGTTTTCAGCTTGCAAAAACATACAAAATGTTGTTTTCAAGTATTTAAACTGTCATATTCATGTTTCTGTCGTGAATAATGGCTAATGTTGATGAAATCAAGATAAAATTGCAGTTTTAAGCATGCAAAAGCTTACAAAACACCGTTTTTAAGTATACAAACTGTCATATTCATGTATATGTTTTGTGTAATGGCTTATGTTTGCAAAATCAAGATAAAATAGCTGTTTTCAGCTTGCAAAAACATACAAAATGCTGTTTTCAAGTATTTAAACTCTCATATTCATGTTTCTGTCGTGTATAATGGCTAATGTTGGTGAAATCAAGATAAAATTGTAGTTTTAAGCATGCAAAAGCATACAAAACACCGTTTTTAAGTATACAAACTGTCATATTAATGTATATGTCGTGTGTAAAGGCTTATGTTTGCAAAATCAAGATAAAATAGCTGTTTTCAGCTTGAAAAAACATGCAAAATGCTGTTTTCAAGTATTTAAACTGTCATATTCATGTTTCTGTCGTGAATAATGGCTAATGTTGATGAAATCAAGATAAAATTGCAGTTTTAAGCATGCAAAAGCTTACAAAACACCGTTTTTAAGTATACAAACTGTCATATTCATGTATATGTTTTGTGTAATGGCTTATGTTTGCAAAATCAAGATAAAATAGCTGTTTTTAGCTTGCAAAAACATACAAAATGCTGTTTTCAAGTATTCAAACTGTCATATTCATGTTTCTGTCGTGTATAATGGCTAATGTTGGTGATATTAAGATAAAATTGCTGTTTTAAGCATGCAATAGCATACAAAACACCGTTTTTAAGTATACAAACTGTCATATTCATGTATTTGTCGTGTGTCATGGCATATGTTTGCAAAATCAAGATAAAATAGCTGTTTTCAGCTTGCAAAAACATATAAAATGCTGTTTTCAAGTATTTAAACTCTCATATTCATGTTTCTGTCGTGTATAATGGCTAATGTTGGTGAAATCAAGATAAAATTGCTGTTTTAAGCATGCAAAAGCATAGAAAACCCCGTTTTTAAGTATGCAAACTGTCATATTCATGAATATGTCGTGTGTAATGGCTTATGTTTGCAAAATCTAGATAAATAGCTGTTTCCAGCTTGCAAAAGCAAACAAAATGCTGTTTTCAAGTATTTAAACTCTCATATTTATGTTTCTGTCGTGTATAATGGCTAATGTTCGTGAAATCAAGGTAAAATTGCAGTTTTAAGCATGCAAAAGCATACAAAACACCGTTTTTAAGTATTCAAACTGTCATATTCATGTATATGTCGTGTGTAATGGCTTATATTTGCAAAATCAATATAAAATAACTGTTTTTACCTTGCAAAAACATACAAAATGCTGTTTTCAAGTATTTAAACTGTCATATTCATGTATATGTCGTGTGTAGTGTCTTATGTTTGCAAAATCAAGTTAACTAGCTGTTTCCAGCTTGCAAAAGCATACAAAATGCTGTTTTCATGTATTTAAACTGTCATATTTATGTATATGTCGTGTGTAATGGCTTATGTTTGCAAAATCAAGATAAAATAGCTGTTTTCAGCTTGCAAAAAAATACAAAATGCTGTTTTCAAGTATTTAAAATGTCATATTTTCAAGTTTCTGTCGTGTATAATGGCTAATGTTGGTGAAATTAAGGTAAAATTGATGTTTTAAGCATGCAAAAGCATACAAAACACCGTTTTTAAGTATACAAACTGTCATATTAATGTATATGTCGTGTGTAATGGCTTATGTTTGCAAAATCAAGATAAAATAGCTGTTTTCAGCTTGAAAAAACATGCAAAATGCTGTTTTCAAGTATTTAAACTGTCATATTCATGTTTCTGTCGTGTATAATGGCTAATGTTGGTGAAATCAAGATAAAATTGCTGTTTTAAACATGCAAAAGCATACAAAACACCGTTTTTAAGTATACAAACTGTCATATTCATGTATATGTCGTGTGTAATGGCTTATGTTTGCAAAATCAAAATAAAATAGCTGTTTTTAGCTTGCAAAAACATGCAAAATGCTGTTTTCAAGTATTTAAACTGTCATATTCATGTTTCTGTCGTGTATAATGGCTAATGTTGGTGATATTAAGATAAAATTGCTGTTTTAAGCATGCAAAAGCATACAAAACACCGTTTTTAAGTATACAAACTGTCATATTCATGTATATGTCGTATGTAATGGCGTATGTTTGCAAAATCAAGATAAAATAGCTGTTTTCAGCTTGCAAAAACATACAAAATGCTGTTTTCAAGTATTTAAACTCTCATATTCATGTTTCTGTCGTGTATAATGGTTAATGTTGGTGAAATCAAGATAAAATTGCAGTTTTAAGCATGCAAAAGCATACAAAACACCCTTTTTAAGTATACAAACTGTCATATTCATGTATATGTCGTGTGTAATGGCTTATGTTTGCAAAATCAAAATAAAATAGCTGTTTTCAGCTTGCAAAAACATACAAAATGTTGTTTTCAAGTATTTAAACTGTCATATTCATGTTTCTGTCGTGCATAATGGCTAATGTTGATGAAATCAAGATAAAATTGCAGTTTTAAGCATGCAAAAGCTTACAAAACACCGTTTTTAAGTATACAAACTGTCATATTCATGTATATGTCGTGTGTAATGGCTTATGTTTGCAAAATCAAGATAAAATAGCTGTTTTCAGCTTGCAAAAACATACAAAATGCTGTTTTCAAGTATTTAAACTCTCATATTTATGTTTCTGTCGTGTATAATGGCTAATGTTGGTGAAATCAAGATAAAATTGCTGTTTTAAGCATGCAAAAGCATACAAAACCCCGTTTTTAAGTATGCAAACTGTCATATTCATGAATATGTCGTGTGTAATGGCTTATGTTTGCAAAATCAAGATAAATAGCTGTTTCCAGCTTGCAAAAGCATACAAATTGCTGTTTTCATGTATTTAAACTGTCATATTTATGTATATGTCGTGTGTAATGGCTTATGTTTGCAAAATCAAGATAAAATAGCTGTTTTCAGCTTGCAAAAAAATACAAAATGCTGTTTTCAAGTATGTAAACTGTCATATTCATGTTTCTGTCGTGTATAATGGCTAATGTTGGTGAAATCAAGGTAAAATTGCAGTTTAAAGCATGCAAAAGCATACAAAACACCGTTTTTAAGTATACAAACTGTCATATTCATGTATATGTCGTGTGTAATGGCTTATGTTTGCAAAATCAATATAAAATAGCTGTTTTTACCTTGCAAAAACATATAAAATGCTGTTTTCAAGTATTTAAACTGTCATATTCATGTATATGTCGTGTGTAGTGTCTTATGTTTGCAAAATCAAGATAAAATAGCTGTTTTCAGCTTAAAAAAACATGCAAAATGCTGTTTTCAAGTATTTAAACTGTCATATTCATGTTTCTGTCGTGTATAATGGCTAATGTTGGTGAAATCAAGATAAAATTGCTGTTTTAAACATGCAAAAGCATACAAAACACCGTTTTTAAGTATACAAACTGTCATATTCATGTATATGTCGTGTGTAATGGCTTATGTTTGCAAAATCAAGATAAAATAGCTGTTTTTAGCTTGCAAAAACATACAAAATGCTGTTTTCAAGTATTTAAACTGTCATATTCATGTTTCTGTCGTGTATAATGGCTAATGTTGGTGATATTAAGATAAAATTGCTGTTTTAAGCATGCAAAAGCATACAAAACACCGTTTTTAATTATACAAACTGTCATATTCATGTATATGTCGTGTGTAATGGCGTATGTTTGCAAAATCAAGATAAAATAGCTGTTTTCAGCTTGCAAAAACATACAAAATGCTGTTTTCAAGTATTTAAACTCTCATATTCATGTTTCTGTCGTGTATAATGGTTAATGTTGGTGAAATCAAGATAAAATTGCAGTTTTAAGTATGCAAAAGCATACAAAACACCCTTTTTAAGTATACAAACTGTCATATTCATGTATATGTCGTGTGTAATGGCTTATGTTTGCAAAATCAAAATAAAATAGCTGTTTTCAGCTTGCAAAAACATACAAAATGTTGTTTTCAAGTATTTAAACTGTCATATTCATGTTTCTGTCGTGAATAATGGCTAATGTTGATGAATCAAGATAAAATTGCAGTTTTAAGCATGCAAAAGCTTACAAAACACCGTTTTTAAGTATACAAACTGTCATATTCATGTATATGTTTTGTGTAATGGCTTATGTTTGCAAAATCAAGATAAAATAGCTGTTTTCAGCTTGCAAAAACATACAAAATGCTGTTTTCAAGTATTTAAACTCTCATATTCATGTTTCTGTCGTGTATAATGGCTAATGTTGGTGAAATCAAGATAAAATTGTAGTTTTAAGCATGCAAAAGCATACAAAACACCGTTTTTAAGTATACAAACTGTCATATTAATGTATATGTCGTGTGTAAAGGCTTATGTTTGCAAAATCAAGATAAAATAGCTGTTTTCAGCTTGAAAAAACATGCAAAATGCTGTTTTCAAGTATTTAAACTGTCATATTCATGTTTCTGTCGTGTATAATGGCTAATGTTGGTGAAATCAAGATAAAATTGCTGTTTTATACATGCAAAAGCATACAAAACACCGTTTTTAAGTACACAAACTGTCATATGCATGTATATGTCGTGTGTAATGGCTTATGTTTGCAAAATCAAGATAAAATAGCTGTTTTCAGCTTGCAAAAACATACAAAATGCTGTTTTCAAGTATTTAAACTCTCATATTTATGTTTCTGTCGTGTATAATGGCTAATGTTGGTGAAATCAAGATAAAATTGCTGTTTTAAGCATGCAAAAGCATACAAAACCCCGTTTTTAAGTATGCAAACTGTCATATTCATGAATATGTCGTGTGTAATGGCTTATGTTTGCAAAATCAAGATAAATAGCTGTTTCCAGCTTGCAAAAGCATACAAATTGCTGTTTTCATGTATTTAAACTGTCATATTTATGTATATGTCGTGTGTAATGGCTTATGTTTGCAAAATCAAGATAAAATAGCTGTTTTCAGCTTGCAAAAAAATACAAAATGCTGTTTTTAAGTATTTAAACTGTCATATTCATGTTTCTGTCGTGTATAATGGCTAATGTTGGTGAAATCAAGGTAAAATTGCAGTTTAAAGCATGCAAAAGCATACAAAACACCGTTTTTAAATATACAAACTGTCATATTCATGTATATGTCGTGTGTAATGGCTTATGTTTGCAAAATCAATATAAAATAGCTGTTTTTACCTTGCAAAAACATATAAAATGCTGTTTTCAAGTATTTAAACTGTCATATTCATGTATATGTCGTGTGTAGTGTCTTATGTTTGCAAAATCAAGATTAAATAGCTGTTTTCAGCTTGAAAAAACATGCAAAATGCTGTTTTCAAGTATTTAAACTGTCATATTCATGTTTCTGTCGTGTATAATGGCTAATGTTGGTGAAATCAAGATAAAATTGCTGTTTTAACATGCAAAAGCATACAAAACACCGTTTTTAAGTATACAAACTGTCATATTCATGTATTTGTCGTGTGTAATGGCTTATGTTTGCAAAATCAAGATAAAATAGCTGTTTTTAGCTTGCAAAAACATACAAAATGCTGTTTTCAAGTATTTAAACTGTCATATTCATGTTTCTGTCGTGTATAATGGCTAATGTTGGTGATATTAAGATAAAATTGCTGTTTTAAGCATGCAAAAGCATACAAAACACCGTTTTTAAGTATACAAACTGTCATATTCATGTATATGTCATGTGTAATGGCGTATGTTTGCAAAATCAAGATAAAATAGCTGTTTTCAGCTTGCAAAAACATACAAAATGCTGTTTTCAAGTATTTAAACTCTCATATTCATGTTTCTGTCGTGTATAATGGTTAATGTTGGTAAAATCAAGATAAAATTGCAGTTTTAAGCATGCAAAAGCATACAAAATACCCTTTTTAAGTATACAAACTGTCATATTCATGTATATGTCGTGTGTAATGGCTTATGTTTGCAAAATCAAAATAAAATAGCTGTTTTCAGCTTGCAAAAACATACAAAATGTTGTTTTCAAGTATTTAAACTGTCATATTCATGTTTCTGTCGTGAATAATGGCTAATATTGATGCAATCAAGACAAAATTGCAGTTTTAAGCATGCAAAAGCTTACAAAACACCGTTTTTAAGTATACAAACTGTCATATTCATGTATATGTCGTGTGTAATGGCTTATGTTTGCAAAATCAAGATAAAATAGCTGTTTTCAGCTTGCAAAAACATACAAAATGCTGTTTTCAAGTATTTAAACTCTCATATTCATGTTTCTGTCGTGTATAATGGCTAATGTTGGTGAAATTAAGATAAAATTGTAGTTTTAAGCATGCAAAAGCATACAAAACACCGTTTTTAAGTATACAAACTGTCATATTAATGTATATGTCGTGTGTAATGGCTTATGTTTGCAAAATCAAGATAAAATAGCTGTTTTCAGCTTGAAAAAACATACAAAATGCTGTTTTCAAGTATTTTAACTGTCATATTCATGTTTCTGTCGTGTATGATGGCTAATGTTGGTGAAATCAAGATAAAATTGCTGTTTTAAACATGCAAAAGCATACAAAACACCGTTTTTAAGTACACAAACTGTCATATGCATGTATATGTCGTGTGTAATGGCTTATGTTTGCAAAATCAAGATAAAATAGCTGTTTTTAGCTTGCAAAAACATACAAAATGCTGTTTTCAAGTATTTAAACTGTCATATTTATGTATATGTCGTGTGTAATGGCTTATGTTTGCAAAATCAAGATAAAATAGCTGTTTTCAGCTTGCAAAAAAATACAAAATGCTGTTTTCAAGTATTTAAACTGTCATATTCATGTTTCTGTCGTGTATAATGGCTAATGTTGGTGAAATCAAGGTAAAATTGCAGTTTTAAGCATGCAAAAGCATACAAAACACCGTTTTTAAGTATACAAACTGTCATATTCATGTATATGTCGTGTGTAATGGCTTATGTTTGCAAAATCAATATAAAATAGCAGTTTTTACCTTGCAAAAACATACAAAATGCTGTTTTCAAGTATTTAAACTGTCATATTCATGTATATGTCGTGTGTAGTGTCTTATGTTTGCAAAATCAAGATAAATAGCTGTTTCTAGCTTGCAAAAGCATACAAAATGCTGTTTTCATGTATTTAAACTGTCATATTTATGTATATGTCGTGTGTAATGGCTTATGTTTGCAAAATCAAGATAAAATTGCTGTTTTCAGCTTGCAAAAAATACAAAATGCTGTTTTCAAGTATTTAAACTGTCACATTCATGTTTCTGTCGTGTATAATGGCTAATGTTAATGAAATCAAGATAAAATTGCTGTTTTAAACATGCAAAAGCATACTAAACACCGTTTTTAAGTATACAAACTGTCATATTCATGTATATGTCGTGTGTAATGGCTTATGTTTGCAAAATCAAGATAAAATAGCTGTTTTTAGCTTGCGAAAACATACAAAATGCTGTTTTCAAGTAATTAAACTCTCATATTCATGTTTATGTCGTGTATAATGGCTAATGTTGGTGAAATCAAGATAAAATTGCTGTTTTAAGCATGCAAAAGCATACAAAACCCCGTTTTTAAGTATGCAAACTGTCATATTCATGAATATGTCGTGTGTAATGGCTTATGTTTGCAAAATCAAGATAAAATAGCTGTTTACAGCTCGAAAAAACATACAAAATGCTGTTTTCAAGTACTTAAACTGTCATATGTATGTTTCTGTCGTGTATGATGGCTAATGATGGTTAAATCAAAATAAAATTGCAGTTTTAAGCATGCAAAAGCATACAAAACACCGTTTTTAAGTATACAAACTGTCATATTCATGTATATTTCGTGTGTAATGGCTTATGTTTGCAAAATCAAGATAAAATAGCTGTTTTTAGCTTGCAAAAACATACAAAATGCTGTTTTCAAGTATATAGACTGTCATATTCATGTTTCTGTCGTGTATAATGGTTAATGTTGGTGAAGTCAAGATAAAATTGCTGTTTTAAGCATGCAAAAGCATACAAAACACCGTTTTTAAGTATACAAACTGTCATATTCATGTATATGTCGTGTGTAATGGCTTATGTTTGCAAAATCAATATAAAATAGCTGTTTTTACCTTGCAAAAACATACAAAATGCTGTTTTCAAGTA
The DNA here is from genome assembly GCA_963942605.1 of Poecilus cupreus. Classification (NCBI taxonomy): domain Eukaryota; kingdom Metazoa; phylum Arthropoda; class Insecta; order Coleoptera; family Carabidae; genus Poecilus; species Poecilus cupreus. The sequence continues at coordinate 43,614 of CAWWDY010001941.1, forward strand.
TTTAAACTGTCATATTCATGTATATGTCGTGTGTAGTGTCTTATGTTTGCAAAATCAAGATAAATAGCTGTTTCTAGCTTGCAAAAGAAAAAAAAATGCTGTTTTCATGTATTTAAACTGTCATATTTATGTATATGTCGTGTGTAATGGCTTATGTTTGCAAAATCAAGATAAAATTGCTGTTTTCAGTTTGCAAAAAATACAAAATGCTGTTTTCAAGTATATAGACTGTCATATTCATGTTTCTGTCGTGTATAATGGTTAATGTTGGTGAAGTCAAGATAAAATTGCTGTTTTAAGCATGCAAAAGCATACAAAACACCGTTTTTAAGTATACAAACTGTCATATTCATGTATATGTCGTGTGTAATGGCTTATGTTTGCAAAATCAAGATAAAATAGCTGTTTTCAGCATGCAAAAACATACAAAATACTAATTTCAAGTATTTAAACTGTCATATTCATGTTTCTGTCGTGTATAATGGCTACTGTTGGTGAAATCAAGATAAAATTGCAGTTTTAAGCAAGCAAAAGCATACAAAACACCCTTTTTAAGTATACAAACTGTCATATTCATGTATATGTCGTGTGTAATGGCTTATGTTAGCAAAATCAAGATAAAATAGCTGTTTTCAGCTTGCAAAAACATACAGAATGCTGTTTTCAAGTATTTAAACTGTCATATTCATGTTTCTGTCGTGTATAATGGCTAATGTTGGTGAAATCAAGATAAAATTGCTGTTTTAAGCATGCAAAAGCATACAAAACACCGTTTTTAAGTATACAAACTGTCATATTCATGTATATGTCGTGTGTAATAGCTTATGTTTGCAAAATCAAGATAAAATAGCTGTTTTCAGCATGCAAAAACATACAAAATACTAATTTCAAGTATTTAAACTGTCATATTCATGTTTCTGTCGTGTATAATGGCTAATGTTGGTGAAATCAAGATAAAATTGCAGTTTTAAGCAAGCAAAAGCATACAAAACACCCTTTTTAAGTATACAAACTGTCATATTCATGTATATGTCGTGTGTAATGGCTTATGTTAGCAAAATCAAGATAAAATAGCTGTTTTCAGCTTGCAAAAACATACAGAATGCTGTTTTCAAGTATTTAAACTGTCATATTCATGTTTCTGTCGTGTATAATGGCTAATGTTGGTGAAATCAAGATAAAATTGCTGTTTTCAACATGCAAAAGCATACAAAACACCGTTTTTAAGTATACAAACTGTCATATTCATGTATATGTCGTGTGTAATGGCTTATGTTTACAAAATCAAGATAAAATAGCTGTTTTGAGCTTGCAAAAAACATACAAAATGCTGTTTCAAGTATTTAAACTGTCATATTCATATTTCCGTCGTGTATAATGGCTAATGTTGGTGAAATCAAGATAAAATTGCAGTTTGAAGCATGCAAAAGCATACAAAACACCCTTTTTAGTATAAAAACTGTCATATTCATGTATATGTCTTGTGTAATGGCTTATGTTTGCAAAATCAAGATAAAATAGCTGTTTTCAGCTTGCAACAACATACATAATGCTGTTTTCAAGTATTTAAACTGTCATATTCATGTTTCTGTCGTGTATAATGGCTAATGTTGGTGAAATCAAAATAAAATTGCAGTTTTAAGCATGCAAAAGCATACAAAACACCGTTTTTAAGTATACAAACTGTCATATTCATGTATATGTCGTGTGTAATGGCTTATGTTTGCAAAATCAAGATAAAATAGCTGTTTTCAGCTTGCAAAAACATACAAAATGCTGTTTTCAAGTATTTAAACTGTCATATTCAGGTTTCTGTCGTGTATAATGGCTAATGTTGGTGAAATCAAGATTATAATGCTGTTTTAAGCATGCAAAAGCATACAAAACACCGCTTTTAAGTATACAAACTGTCATATTCATGTATATGTCGTGTCTAATGGCTTATGTTTGCAAAATCAAAATAAAATAGCTGTTTTCAGCTTGAAAAAACATGCAAAATGCTGTTTTCAAGTATTTAAACTGTCATATTCATGTTTCTGTCGTGTATAATGGCTAATGTTGGTAAAATCAAGATAAAATTGCTGTTTTAAACATGCAAAAGCATACAAAACACCGTTTTTAAGTATACAAACTGTCATATTCATGTATATGTCGTGTGTAATGGCTTATGTTTGCAAAATCAAGATAAAATAGCTGTTTTTAGCTTGCAAAAACATACAAAATGCTGTTTTCAAGTATTTAAACTGTCATATTCATGTTTCTGTCGTGTATAATGGCTAATGTTGGTGAAATCAAGATAAAATTTCAGTTTTAAGCATGCAAAAGCATACAAAACACCCTTTTTAGAATACAAACTGTCATATTCATGTATTTGTCGTGTGTAATGGCTTATGTTTGCAAAATCAAGATAAAATAGCTGTTTTCAGCTTGCTAAAACATAGAAAATGCTGTTTTCAAGTATTTAAACTCTCATATTCATGTTTCTGTCGTGTATAATGGCTAATGTTGGTGAAATCAAGATTATGTTGCTGTTTTAATCATGCAAAAGCATACAAAACACCGCTTTTAAATAAACAAACTGTCATATTCATGTATATGTCGTGTGTAATGGCTTATGTTTGCAAAATCAAGATAAAATAGCTGTTTTCAGCTTGCAAAAACATACAAAATGCTCTTTTCAAGTATTTAAACTGTCATATTCATGATTCTGTCGTGTATAATGGCTAATGTTGGTAAAATCAAGGGAAAATTGATGTTTTAAGCATGCAAAAGCATACAAAACACCGTTTTTAAGTATACAAACTGTCATATTAATGTATATGTCGTGTGTAATGGCTTATGTTTGCAAAATCAAGATAAAATAGCTGTTTTCAGCTTGAAAAAACATGCAAAATGCTGTTTTCAAGTATTTAAACTATCATATTCATGTTTCTGCCGTGTATAATGGCTAATGTTGGTGAAATCAAGATAAAATGGCTGTTTTAAGCATGCAAAAGCTTACAAAACACCGTTTTTAAGTATATAAACTGTCATATGCATGTATATGTCGTGTGTAATGGCTTATGTTTGCAAAATCAAGATAAAATAGCTGTTTTTAGCTTGCAAAAACATACAAAATGCTGTTTTCAAGTATTTAAACTGTCATATTCATGTTTCTGTCGTGTATAATGGCTAATGTTGGTGATATTAAGATAAAATTGCTGTTTTAAGCATGCAAAAGCATACAAAACACCGTTTTTAAGTATACAAACTGTCATATTCATGTATATGTCGTGTGTAATGGCTTATGTTTGCAAAATCAATATAAAATAGCTGTTTTCAGCTTGCAAAAACACACAAAATGCTGTTTTCAAGTATTTAAACTGTCATTTTCATATTTCTGTCGTGTATAATGACTAATGTTGGTGAAATCAAGATAAAATGGCTGTTTTAAGCATGCAAAAGCATACAAAACACCGTTTTTAAGTATACAAACTGTCATATTCATGTATATGTCGTGTGTAATGGCTTATGTTTGCAAAATCAAGATAAAATAGCTGTTTTCAGCTTGCAAAAACATACAAAATGCTGTTTTCAAGTATTTAAACTGTCATATTTATGTATATGTCGTGTGTAATGGCTTATGTTTGCAAAATCAAGATAAAATAGCTGTTTTCAGCTTGCAAAAAAATACAAAATGCTGTTTTCAAGTATTTAAACTGTCATATTCATGTTTCTGTCGTGTATAATGGCTAATGTTGGTGAAATCAAGGTAAAATTGCAGTTTTAAGCATGCAAAAGCATACAAAACACCGTTTTTAAGTATACAAACTGTCATATTCATGTATATGTCGTGTGTAATGGCTTATGTTTGCAAAATCAATATAAAATAGCAGTTTTTACCTTGCAAAAACATACAAAATGCTGTTTTCAAGTATTTAAACTGTCATATTCATGTATATGTCGTGTGTAGTGTCTTATGTTTGCAAAATCAAGATAAATAGCTGTTTCTAGCTTGCAAAAGCATACAAAATGCTGTTTTCATGTATTTAAACTGTCATATTTATGTATATGTCGTGTGTAATGGCTTATGTTTGCAAAATCAAGATAAAATTGCTGTTTTCAGCTTGCAAAAAATACAAAATGCTGTTTTCAAGTATTTAAACTGTCATATTCATGTTTCTGTCGTGTATAATGGCTAATGTTGGTGAAATCAAGATAAAATTGCTGTTTTAAGCATGCAAAAGCATACAAAACCCCGTTTTTAAGTATGCAAACTGTCATATTCATGAATATGTCGTGTGTAATGGCTTATGTTTGCAAAATCAAGATAAAATAGCTGTTTTCAGCTCGAAAAAACATACAAAATGCTGTTTTCAAGTACTTAAACTGTCATATGTATGTTTCTGTCGTGTATGATGGCTAATGTTGGTTAAATCAAAATAAAATTGCAGTTTTAAGCATGCAAAAGCATACAAAACACCGTTTTTAAGTATACAAACTGTCATATTCATGTATATTTCATATGTAATGGCTTATGTTTGCAAAATCAAGATAAAATAGCTGTTTTTAGCTTGCAAAAACATACAAAATGCTGTTTTTAAGTATATAGACTGTCATATTCATGTTTCTGTCGTGTATAATGGTTAATGTTGGTGAAGTCAAGATAATATTGCTGTTTTAAGCATGCAAAAGCATACAAAACACCGTTTTTAAGTATACAAACTGTCATATTCATGTATATGTCGTGTGTAATGGCTTATGTTTGCAAAATCAATATAAAATAGCTGTTTTTACCTTGCAAAAACATACAAAATGCTGTTTTCAAGTATTTAAACTGTCATATTCATGTATATGTCGTGTGTAGTGTCTTATGTTTGCAAAATCAAGATAAATAGCTGTTTCTAGCTTGCAAAAGCATACAAAATGCTGTTTTCATGTATTTAAACTGTCATATTTATGTATATGTCGTGTGTAATGGCTTATGTTTGCAAAATCAAGATAAAATTGCTGTTTTCAGTTTGCAAAAAATACAAAATGCTGTTTTCAAGTATATAGACTGTCATATTCATGTTTCTGTCGTGTATAATGGTTAATGTTGGTGAAGTCAAGATAAAATTGCTGTTTTAAGCATGCAAAAGCATACAAAACACCGTTTTTAAGTATACAAACTGTCATATTCATGTATATGTCGTGTGTAATGGCTTATGTTTGCAAAATCAAGATAAAATAGCTGTTTTCAGCATGCAAAAACATACAAAATACTAATTTCAAGTATTTAAACTGTCATATTCATGTTTCTGTCGTGTATAATGGCTAATGTTGGTGAAATCAAGATAAAATTGCAGTTTTAAGCAAGCAAAAGCATACAAAACACCGTTTTTAAGTATACAAACTGTCATATTCATGTATATGTCGTGTGTAATGGCTTATGTTAGCAAAATCAAGATAAAATAGCTGTTTTCAGCTTGCAAAAACATACAGAATGCTGTTTTCAAGTATTTAAACTGTCATATTCATGTTTCTGTCGTGTATAATGGCTAATGTTGGTGAAATCAAGATAAAATTGCAGTTTGAAGCATGCAAAAGCATACAAAACACCCTTTTTAGTATAAAAACTGTCATATTCATGTATATGTCTTGTGTAATGGCTTATGTTTGCAAAATCAAGATAAAATAGCTGTTTCAGCTTGCAACAACATACATAATGCTGTTTTCAAGTATTTAAACTGTCATATTCATGTTTCTGTCGTGTATAATGGCTAATGTTGGTGAAATCAAGATAAAATTGCAGTTTTAAGCATGCAAAAGCATACAAAACACCGTTTTTAAGTATACAAACTGTCATATTCATGTATATGTCGTGTGTAATGGCTTATGTTTGCAAAATCAAGATAAAATAGCTGTTTTCAGCTTGCAAAAACATACAAAATGCTGTTTTCAAGTATTTAAACTGTCATATTCATGTTTCTGTCGTGTATAATGGCTAATGTTGGTGAAATCAAGATTATATTGCTGTTTTAAGCATGCAAAAGCATACAAAACACCGCTTTTAAGTATACAAACTGTCATATTCATGTATATGTCGTGTCTAATGGCTTATGTTTGCAAAATCAAGATAAAATAGCTGTTTTCAGCTTGAAAAAACATGCAAAATGCTGTTTTCAAGTATTTAAACTGTCATATTCATGTTTCTGTCGTGTATAATGGCTAATGTTGGTGAAATCAAGATAAAATTGCTGTTTTAAACATGCAAAAGCATACAAAACACCGTTTTTAAGTATACAAACTGTCATATTCATGTATATGTCGTGTGTAATGGCTTATGTTTGCAAAATCAAGATAAAATAGCTGTTTTTAGCTTGCAAAAACATACAAAATGCTGTTTACAAGTATTTAAACTGTCATATTCATGTTTCTGTCGTGTATAATGGCTAATGTTGGTGATATTAAGATAAAATTGCTGTTTTAAGCATGCAAAAGCATACAAAACACCGTTTTTAAGTATACAAACTGTCATATTCATGTATATGTCGTGTGTAATGGCTTATGTTTGCAAAATCAATATAAAATAGCTGTTTTTACCTTGCAAAAACATACAAAATGCTGTTTTCAAGTATTTAAACTGTCATATTCATGTATATGTCGTGTGTAGTGTCTTATGTTTGCAAAATCAAGATAAATAGCTGTTTCTAGCTTGCAAAAGCATACAAAATGCTGTTTTCATGTATTTAAACTGTCATATTTATGTATATGTCGTGTGTAATGGCTTATGTTTGCAAAATCAAGATAAAATTGCTGTTTTCAGTTTGCAAAAAATACAAAATGCTGTTTTCAAGTATATAGACTGTCATATTCATGTTTCTGTCGTGTATAATGGTTAATGTTGGTGAAGTCAAGATAAAATTGCTGTTTTAAGCATGCAAAAGCATACAAAACACCGTTTTAAAGTATACAAACTGTCATATTCATGTATATGTCGTGTGTAATGGCTTATGTTTGCAAAATCAAGATAAAATAGCTGTTTTCAGCATGCAAAAACATACAAAATACTGTTTTCAAGTATTTAAACTGTCATATTCATGTTTCTGTCGTGTATAATGTCTAATGTTGGTGAAATCAAGATAAAATTGCTGTTTTAAGCATGCAAAAGCATACAAAACCCCGTTTTTAAGTATGCAAACTGTCATATTCATGAATATGTCGTGTGTAATGGCTTATGTTTGCAAAATCAAGATAAAATAGCTGTTTTCAGCTCGACAAAACATACAAAATGCTGTTTTCAAGTACTTAAACTGTCATATTCATGTTTCTGTCGTGTATGATGGCTAATGATGGTTAAATCAAAATAAAATTGCAGTTTTAAGCATGCAAAAGCATGCAAAACACCGTTTTTATGTATACAAACTGTCATATTCATGTATATGTCGTGTGTAATGGCTTATGTTTGCAAAATCAAGATAAAATAGCTGTTTTTAGCTTGCAAAAACATACCAAATGCTGTTTTCAAGTATATAGACTGTCATATTCATGTTTCTGTCGTGTATAATGGTTAATGTT